>JAJHJA010001269.1:0-80996 GCA_021202915.1 Heliconius himera
TCGTAGCGCAACCATGGGAATTGTAACACATGACAAATGTATGTACCTACACTACTTTAATCTATTATTAAGAAAAATATATACTCTCTATGCATATTAAAGTTGGTAAACGGCATTATACTAAAGAAATATAAAATGTTACATATGAGAATTAGTTAAATAATAGGTAATTTCTTTATTTGTTATTATTGGAATTAGACAAAGGGGAAAAAATAAATACGAATAATCATTATCGATCATTTCCTGTTAATGCGTTGGTACTTACCTATTTAAACTTATAGTGAGTGACAATGGTCTGAAGATGATTTATTCTA
The DNA here is from genome assembly GCA_021202915.1 of Heliconius himera. Lineage (NCBI taxonomy): Eukaryota > Metazoa > Arthropoda > Insecta > Lepidoptera > Nymphalidae > Heliconius > Heliconius himera. The sequence continues at coordinate 315 of JAJHJA010001269.1, forward strand.
TTAAACATATGTACATAATGTATATAGGTACATTTCGTTAGGCTTAAGCTTAGCGTTGTATTTGTGTAGGTGATTCTAAAAGTAAAATAATATTTACTATTAGAAATCAATTAAAAAAATAAATAAATCAGCTTCACGCTGTCTCCCGCACACTGCACGGTAGGCAGAGGGAACCTAGTGTTAAGACACTCCGTTCACCACTTTCTGCCGAATTTTGGAGGCATTGCGTGTAGAGTGACAGAATTAATACATATTTTTATGTACTTTTTTGTAATTAATACAAAAAAGTACATAAAAATATGTATTAATTCTTTTACACTGAATGAACGGTGACTGTGACGGGGCTGAACTTTTTACTCTTGTCTCATTTGTATTTTGTATTTCGAGTTGTCTTGATTTTTATATTTGAGTTAATAATATACCTTTCCGTTATATCATCAAGAACAGCGTTAACGCTGTTCTTGATGATATAACGGATTTTTTTTTCAGGGTTCTGTACCTCAAAAGGTAAAAAGGGAGGGCACCTTTCAATCCTTGTGGACTCTATATTGGAGTAGAGCGAAAGTTAATTATTCCTGTAATAATCAATTTCTTTTTCTTAAATTTTTGATTTTCTGTAGGAATTAAAGACCCATCCATAGTTGTAAAGAGTACTCATGTAAAAATTTTGGTTTATAACTCAATATCCTGTGGTGGCGCAGATGGATGTGGAAAGGCATATTGCTGCCGGTAACAGGGTTAACGGAGCCTTAGCTGCATTTATGAGACGGCGAAACGTCAGCACAGCTGCGCATTTATACAGACATATTCATACTATTTAACTTTTATTTATTATAGGTTACATTTTATACAAAGCCTCAAAGCTTATTGTATCTCGCCTGGTTTATTTTCTTTGTAAATTTTTGTGTGTCTAATGTCCGTTACCGTATATTACAGTATTATGTTTTGCTTATAATTTTAAATAAAATATAATTTTAAAACATAAATTTAAAATAATATTGGATATTTTCAGTGATGGATAAACGTGAATGTAAATAATTGATTTCGAAAGAAGTGCCGCTGAGTTTCTTGCGCCACGCCGGTTCATCTCAGATCTGACTACTACTACTGCCTAGGCTACTGCCTCAGTTACACACACTCACTTTAGTGAACTAACGGTACATTATTTAACATTAAAAACTTGAAGCATGTCACTTCTTATTTTGAATAAAAATATTTGAATTTACCACATAAATAAATTTGATATATTGTTCGGCGGAAAGTGAGGAACGAGGTGTCTTAACACTAGGTTCCCCTTTCCTTTTCCCCCTCGGTCTATCCTGCTTTGTGCGGGTGAAGCTGAGAAATTTTTTTTTCGAATAACTAGGTAGCCATAATATTTTTTTACATGTACTACGTTTTATTACAATATTTTAATTATAACAACCACAACCACAAATATTAACGGCTTCCTTCGTAGAAGTTTACAAAATGTGGGTTCATTGCGTATGCGCATATATATGTATAAATTTAATAGATACGCATGAACAAGCTCGAACAAGGGATATTTAAGAATTGTAATGAACTGGAAACAACGAACGAGTTTACAGCTACAGATAACAGTTAGTGCTTAAATAAAATTACAATAATACCTAGTTAGGCAGTCTGTCAGTCACGGGTGAACATATTCTATGAAAACATATTCTATGAAAATAAGACGATTTTCAATTTAATGTTTCAATCGTGTTTCGTTGTAGAATTCCTTTATTTTAAATTAAGATATACATATATTTATAATTAAAAAAAAATCGTGACATGTTTTTTTTAACTGATAATACACAATAATTTCTTTCAAATAAGTGTGATAATTGCCTGAAGCAATTTCTGAGACATTTTCTACGAGCAAGAGCATTTTCAATGCAACAGCGATTTGAAGATGATAATTATTCCAGATACTTATGTTAAATTTATTATTTTTAATATTATTAATGTATGAATTATAAAATAATATATTATTTAACTAGAATAATAATATTACTTAATATTTACAGAGATACATGATATTACTTAAGTAAAATATAAAATAAAAGAGAGCGATATTTTAAGTGGCGTTATCTCGCTATATGATATATATAAAATATTCGATAAAGTTTTGAACCTTATGAACAAATGAGAAATCTCTCTTTCACCTTTCAGTGCATTTTAAAGACAAGACGTGTTAAAGTGCGAAAATTAACGCCGCACAATAAAAGCAATAAAACGCACTACGACATGATTTCCAATGAAAATTCTTTGTGTTACCAGAATAATAAAAAATCATCTAGGTATATATCGCTCTATGAGTGTAATTTGAATCTAAATACAGACCAAGGAACTTGTGTGGTTAATACACAAGTATGTATATCATAATATCTATACAAATATTTATGACCAATGTTATTTTAAATAATATTATATTGAAGTTAGTGAAAACAGAGAGTTTTTAGAGTATATTTTGTATAATTTACTGTAACTTCTAAATTATTTGACTGTATCACGCTCTAATATCCCCGGTTTAAAAGCGTACAACAATAGCCACAGTTACGCCCGTCGATTTCTCTACTGCGAACAATGTTTATGTAGAAAAAAACAGTTTTCGCTTGAGCGATCAAGCACGACGGACACGGCGTGTGCGCTGTGCTCTATGCACGCCATCTTGGATGCGCGGATTGAGTTGCGCACGCGCACGGAGATCACATTTTATTTATGTTCACTTACTGGTTATATAGACAATATTTTATTGTAAACTGGTATCTAAATACTGTTGTTGAATTCTTATCCCTAATTAATAATGTATTAGACAATTTTTATAGGATTTTTCTAGGACTAAAAATCACAATACTATATTTTAAAAATTAACTTGGATATATTCAATTTTAAATATTAGCCCACGCATAATATTAAGTAGGTAATTAATATATTTTTTCCTGTCACTTATATTATACATTTTCGTTTCTTTGCACTTATATATCATGGCCCTCCAACAAATTTATAATTTACATAGAGAGATGCACTATCTTTTATTTATTTTTTTCGGTATTCATTTTCCATATACGACGATGGGCGTGGTTATTGTGAACTGCGAATTTGTTCCATTATTTGTGAATATGGTCGACAGGCTGGAGGTGTTAGCTTCCTGTATGTTATGTTACGTTAGATTTTGATTTGATTTATGACTGTATATAATAAATAATAAAATACTCAACTAAAAACATTAAAAAAATATTACTCTTGCAATCACTGTTAGAAATGTAATTTTTTTCCTAGGTACAAAAGTAATAAGTTTTCGCAGAGTTTTGGTTAATACATGAGTGTTAATCTGAGCTAGTTAGTCCAGGCCTCATAGTCTAGATCTTGAAGCACTAATTGTAATAACATTCATATCTATATATGTACACACGTAACCACAGAAGGATTTCTAATTGTTTTATTTAGCATCTGTATACTCAAGGACTTGAGTCATTTTACGCAATAGTAAATAACTAATAGCTATTAGTAAATTTACAATTTATGTTCTTTTAGTTTCTAATCATTTATAAAATCAATATAAAAATAAAAATATAAATGACAAATCAATTCGCACAGTTTCCTTCGGTCGATTTGGATAGCCAATTTTGTAGAGCGTCTACTTATGTATAAGTATAACACACACATAAGTATGGTCTAGTACAATTTTAAACGCATACTAACAAATGACATTCAGACAAATCATATGAATATGATTTGACTAGCAGATTTAGGACCTCCATAATATTTACTAAACCTTCACCACGTCACACCACTGGTCGGCTTCTTGGAAGGCAGGATTAGGCCATGAACGTAGACGGCGAAAGCCAGCAGTACGTGAAATCAAATCAGCTTCATGCTGTATCTCGCATATAGCAATGTAGGCATAGGGAACCTAGTGTTAAGATACTCCGTTCCTCACTTTCCGCCGAATTCTGGAGGCATTGCGTGTTGAGTGGTGGAACTCAATGCCGCGTTTTGCCGACACCAGAGCGAAGAAAATGAAAATATACATTTAAATAAATATTTCTTTTTTCGAGTGGGGATCGAATCCACAACTAGCGTTTACACGTCGTGCCCCTGCGCTACGACTGGCCTCAACAGTATCTAATTAATATTAAAGAAACTAGATAAGACAATATTGTACATCAATTAATTACCTACAAAAAAATAGTGAACATTTTTAAGATTTTACGATTAAAAGAGTTACATCACTAGTACCTCTACATGATATAGAAGATAAAGTTGCTTCCCACCGTTGTTATTGTTAGCGTCGATCAGTGGCAATGCGTTTGCATTCTCACTAACTACGCAACAGATTTCAATGATAGTTTCGATATTAGAGAGAATGATTAGAGAGAAAGAGTCATTTTTGTATAATATTTCGTGTTGAAGCCATGATAAATTGTACGAAATAAATAATATAATATAACTCTGCGATTTTAATTACATGAAATGTTGTTAAAATTAAACGTTACTTCTTTTTTTTATATTAAAGTGTGGGTAAAAATTGTTTTAGGTGTAAATATAATTTTATTTTGTTAGTAATCACTAATTGTTAATTATTATTATTATTTTTAGCCGCACATAGTAGGGCTGGCAAAGCAAATCTGGAAACCTGGTGTTAAGACACTCCTTTACCATTAAGACAAATGTGTTCTTGATTTAGCTTAAACGGCAGTACGTTCCAAAATTTCAATGGAATTATGAGTCATTGTGTGTTGAGTGACGGAACTCTACGTCAAGCTTTACTTCGTTACCAGAGCAAGAAAATGAAAATATTAAACATATCATTTCCCCGTGTTAGTTTCCATTAGTTATTAACAGTATCTTCATAGGTAATACTATCAATAATTTGTGGTAGAAACACTTCGTTTGTTAATATTGTTTTTGACGTGAGTTGTAGTGATTACTTTGAGACCTAGTTCGGGAGCTCGAGTTATCACGAATGTTGCCACAAAGGCGGTCGTTCCGAGTCACTGGTGGATCACAAAGAACAATAAACTGTTAAGGACTTTGAAGATAGTTTATTACGTGCATCAAAACAATGCGTAAATATATGCTTTAGATGGAAATCATAATAAAGCATATATTCATTCCTATCTATATAAATGATTTACTTTTTTATAATTCTAATCGAGCCCAGACGTGGTGCTGTGGTTGTGGGTTCGATTCCCACTCGAGGAGTTGAAATATTATATGATATAATATTTTCACTTCCTCGCTATGGTGTCGTGGTAAAACGTGGCGTTGAGTTCTACGACTGAACTCGCAATGCCTCCAGAATTTGGTGGAAAATAGGGAACAGAAGTGTCTGAATAGCAACGTACGTTCCCTTTGCCTACCCTGCTATGTACAGGACTATACAATATAGCTAAACAAAATAACATAATTCTAAAAAGTGTGTATGTATTAAAAGTATAAAATATTGTTTATTAAATATGTATTAAAAAACAAACGTTGTACTGCAAGGTTTATTAACATTAAGCATTCAAGACGCCAATCCCGGAATATTTTTAAAAACGTTACTGGCTCTACGATTCCAATGAAAAAGAAAAGTGTAATTATGTAAAACATTGCAGTTATTAGCATTGCATCAACGATGTAGGGTTACTGTTTTATCGACCTTTCATTTTCGCAACGTGTCAAAACAGACGCACTGGGCATGCGCGCGAAATTTGACATCTCTGACACTAAAACATGGATTTATACTGTCTAAACCAACATTGAAATTGTAAAGCAATCGTTTACTTTGAGCGCAACAAAATCCTTACTAACTGCACATGGTGTTAATTTAGAAAACATTTTATTTACGCAACCAAAGTGATGATTTGAATTTGATATCTGGTTATTATCACCCAAACAGCCGCCATAATTTGGACAGAACAATCGTGACTTTAAGTGATTTCGCTATTAAATGGACTTATTTTGTGAATTATGAATAAATGAAAAGACTGAATTGTAATGTAGTCGGAGGACTAAGCACTTGGAACCTTGTTATGACTCCGTGTGACAGTGTCTCAGATGGATTGACCTAAAATGTAGAACGTTTAAGATATTTCCAACATGAACTAGCCTTTAATTAGTATCAACAAAATACATATCATTATTGTGCCTGTAGATTTAATCCTTTTACATTAAATTTATTGAAAAATTTAGAAATATTCTATCGTGGTTTTATAAATATTTTCATTAAAACAATCGTGGACTTTATACACTTATACAATTATAAAGGCAACTGGGAAAAAAAAATTTGGTAAGTACATAATTATAATTTTAATGTATTATAGCTTAATTTGTTTATGCTATAGTAAGACCCCGCTTATTGTTAAGAGTTGTAATTGTAAATATCAAACACTCATTTACATATATTTCCATTTATTAAATATTCTAAATACGTATATGTATATGCATTTAATAAACAGAAGGCAGGGTATGGATATTTATATTTAAAAATGTTACGTATAAATTTTTCGGGGCTATAATTTAAATCAGCTTAAATTAAAATAGTAAACATAGTAAATCATAAACATTTTTTTATTTATGAGTTCTGGTGCTAACCTGATTTTTAAAAGTTACAACTTCCAATTCTATAGAGAACCTAAAGTTCGTTAAAATACGTAGAGATCATTGTTTAAGTGAAATTTTCGACAGATGGCGCTCTAAAATAAACCCTGAAGTCAAGAAATGCGACCTAATTAATCTAAGCTAAATAAATATAATTATATACTTCGTGAAAATCAAAGAACTTATTAACTATATACTTATTTTGAATCAGGTTAGTGTCATCTGAAAATATTTTTTCAATGATGCGTAGAATTGCGAAATCAACGTTGCCCTATAATATATTATGTAGATGATAGGACGTGATTAAGTAAAGAAAAACCGTAAAAAGAAAGAAAGATACATTACTCTTCCCTTTGTAAAGGTAAAATAACATTTTTGTGAATAGAAAACCAATAAGAAACACATTAACATACATTTGCTTACACATTTCCTTAACAAAGTGATAACTTGAACGAACTGACAGGAAGTCAAATAAAGGTGTGTTAGGTCAACAGAATATAACTTTTTTCTTCACTTTATATAATTTTTTATACATTAATAAATTGAACAGCGTTTCGCATATAGTTATAGGTTCAATCGAGATCTTGATCGTGACGCAATGACTATAAAAATTGGTTAAATGTGGGGAATGATATAAGCAATACCCTAGAATGTGGAAATAGTAATTTTTATATTAATATACACTAGTCAAAACAAAATACGTGCGTTTCTGGACTTAAATATTAGGAAATGATGAAGTTAATTAGATTTACCATTTTTTAATGAAATTAACGTTAAGAAGCCTATTTTTGACAAAAAAATCACTTCCGCTATCAACAACTTTTAGCATTTATGTCGTCGCTTTTTTTCTCGTAGTTTTTTTTTGTTTTATTCAGTATCGTGTGTGTCCTTCTCTTTTTTGTACACATTCCTGGAGGGCACACTTTCAATCAGGTGTTTCTTGAGGAATTTGCTCCCAGTTGATTTGAGCACTTTAATCATCTTTTGTTCGTTTTGTACGGGCCGGTCGTTGTTTCGAACGTTTCGTTTCAGTAGATCCTACATGTTTTCTATCTCAATATCAGGCTACTCTAGGGCTGGTGGTCTAGTGACTCGACTGCGTGCGTGTGAATTGTCGTGCATCAACTTGAATCTTGCACCAATTCTCTGAGCAAAAGGCACCACAAGAGGACTAATAACCTCTTCAATGTATCGCTGAGCTATTACAGTGCTTTCGTTAAGAATTAGTAGCTGAGTTTTCCGATAGACTGATGCCTCCGCACACCGTGACATTGGGACCCCCGAATCTGTCACTTTCTCGAATGTAAGCATCCGATAATTGCTCACTTTCACGTCTCCAAAACCTAATGCCCCTATCATCACAAGAAAAAATCACTTTACTCTCAGTGAATAACACTGTGCTCCAGTTCCTTATGCCCCAATCAATATGTTGCCTTGCATACGCTAAACAGTTTGCACTCTGGTTATGATTGGCAAGTCTATATGTCGTCGAATATGCGGCATAGCGCAAAAGATCAATTAACATGATAGTTAAACAATATTCGAATTGTACACGACTAATTCCAAATTTGGCTGAATTTAACTATCAACTAATGATAAAATCAAAAATCTCTAAATCTACCCACTTTAACAATTTTTATTCTGGTAGTATACTCAAATAGGACTTGTCTACACCTAAGATGAACGTATCATAAGTATCAACCACTCTAGATTGCATTCATGTGAATAAAGCCTTTTTTTGATTTGACTAATATATATTGTTTGGACGTCAATAATTTACGTCATTATTATATCTCCGTTGCAAAAAACGCCTTATAACGCAGTTCAACTGTACAAGAATAACATTTAAGAAAGTAAATAAAAACATAGCTTTTACAAAAATTGAAATGTTAATTATTAAAAAAAAAAAATTAAATGAATAATTTCAATTATCAACTACCATTTGTAAATTTGCACGTACATATACATATGTATATCTTATGATACATAGGCAGGCATTGCGTGGTAAGTGGCGGAACTCAACGCCGGACTTTTGCTTTGGTGGCAGAGCGAAGAAATGAAAATATAAAAATTCATTTCCTCGAGTCGGAATCGAACCCACAACCGTCGCGTTTCAGTCACACTCTTGTGCCTCTGGGCCACGACGGCCTCGATTTTATTTTATTCGGCCTAGCATTTATTTATTCTAATTTCCTTAACTATTTAATTCTAATTTGCAAAAAAAATCTTGATATTGGTGGAATATAATTCACTTTACTTATACGGTACAACAAGTTATGTAGAACAATGGTTTACTAGAATAATGAAAGAGTTGAATTACATGGAAATTGTTATCGTATATTAAAAGTATCTTGCTATATACATATTATCACCGTTTCCGCTACAGTGCAGCTGTATATTTTATTTATATGAGCCATGTTAACTTAACATTTTTTTAGTATATTGAAACATTTGCTGGTCCCTTCTGGTTTCATTAACTCATTTCAAAACATTAGTACCTATAGAGATATAATCAAAATAAAAGTGAAAATAAAATAGAGTCAATCTTATCTTTTACTATATCAAAATTTCAGTAAAAGATAAACTACTAACTACGACTAAAGTTTTATATTTATAATAATTCCATAAATATATTTAAAAAATATTCGTATATTTGAAGCGGGCGAAGTCGCGCGGGTCCGCTAGTAGTTATTTATATACATAAATGATTTCGTCTATTGTAGCCTACATCTCATGGACGTATCACTTATGCTACTTCCTATATAAATCAACATTTTCGCTATCTAGATTCTAGAATTCATATTGCTTGCCAGAAATGTACTTGCATCTCTTTCATAAAATTCGACATTGCGAATATCATTTCTTGTACCAAAGAATTTTCAAGATTTTATGCTAAGCGATATTATGCATAATATATTTATTAGGCAGGTATATATACATATATAGCTATATACTTAGTCTTGCCGTAAATATCGTTATAAAGAAAAATATTGTTTTTATTGTACGTAACATTTTGTTATTACCATTATGGTATATTACTTTAATACATGGTCTCCATTTGTCTTCCAAATTCTAAAACTGACCATAAATCACAATCCAGAGGATTAAGATCAGAACTAGATGACGGCCAGTTTTGATGAAGTCTGGAGTTCGAGACTATGACCCGGCCGGCCCGGGTTTTGCTGAAATGATCATTCTTGATTATTGATCATGGTGTTGTTAAATAATCTAAGTACCTTCTTAAGAATGGTATCTTAATACACTTGTACCGATACCTTTTTCACAAAAATATTGATTCATATCTAACACCCCACCAAACCATCACTGAAGTCGAATAATATCCATATTGTTCTCTGTTGACTAATTGAAAAGCTTCTTTAGAGCTCTCAGCATAAATACGGTCATTATGTTTGTTAAAATATTGCCCAATTGTAAAAAAAATCTCATCCGTAGACATTTTTTTTCTGTGACCTCCCTTACCGCTTAAGTAGATTTTTTGATTTTACCAACCTATTTTATCAGTTAAGAAATGACCAATGCGTCTCTTATAGGCTGCAAGTATCAAGTCATCTTTTAAAATAGGCGACATGGTTCTAGATGCTATCTTTATCTTTCGAGATAAAATCTTTTGCTTTCTCTTACTGCTTTGGTCGCCTTTTTTATACGAACACTACGTGGACGGCTAGATATTTTTATGTCACAAAAAGACGAGGTTTCATTGTACCTATAACACGGTATACAAAATTGAACTAATAAGTACCAAGCGTGTGGAGGATTTAAAAAAATGTATACTATACTTACTTTATGTAATGAAATTATAGCGATTCGGTTCTCTTTATCACCCGACTCCATTTTAATATCACAAAATATTTTACAATATATTGGCGCGAAAATAAAAAGACACAATGAACAGTAGTATAAAAATGACAAATTCCAAATTCAAAAGTATTATTTTGTTTATTTTCAATTATTACAGTATTTATGGTTAGACTAAGTATAGTATATGTACGATGTTAGGAATTATATTTTTATATCTTAATACATTCCAATTTTCATATATTGCTAGGTATAATTTCTATACTTTCCAAATGTTTAAAAAGATATTGCATATTTAAAGTCAACGCTGATCGTAGATACATACTTTAAGCCTACGTCTATAGAGCTTAGACAGATTCGTTTTATTTTACAATCAAATTTGTTATTACTCAAATAAATCTTTGCCTCAAATACATTATAAATTCCAATAATATATGCATATATGACCTTTTTTTTATAAAAATAAAAATAATGTTAATTGAGAGAGTACTTTGCTTTATGTTTATTGGTATTGTTTTCACCCATAATAAAACAGGCGAAATATGTGTTAAGAGCGGACGTGCGGGCGGCCGACCGAAACGTACAGTGCTCTGACCTAATGCGCCGGTTACGATTTGCAATTTTGCTAAATACAATGTCGTAATTATCTATTATTGGCCAAGCGGATTTCTGTTACACCTGAATTGTATAAAAAAATACAAATATTATACAGTTGAAACAGTTTACTCCGACCGATTGCTGTAGTTTCTAATGTAATAGAGGAAAATTGGTATTTGAAATAGCTAGGAAAAAAAACAATATACTCAAGTAAGGTATATTATTTTTTACAAGCTATACTATATGGTTTTACGCTGTATCCCGCACACAGCAGAAGCCCAGTGTTAAGACACTCCGTTCCCCACTTTCCGCTGAATTCTGGAGGCATTGCGTGTTGAGTGGCGTAATTCAACGCCACGCTTTGCCCGACACCAGAGCGAAGAAATGAAAATATTAATGTAAGTAAATGTTTGATTTCCTCGAGTGCCGATCGAACCCACAACCCTTTTGTGTCCTAGCGCCACGACTGGGCTTTCGATTTAATTTGTACTATATGGCTATATACATATTGTATACCTTTTTGTTGCATTAAATTTTTCAATACATTTAACACTGTCGGAAAATTATGAAATAAGAAACTAAATCTATTGCATAACTTCTTGGACAGTATCTATTTTTATTTATATTAATATACGAAGAAAATGGCCATAATAAAGCGAAACTGTAGCAAATTACAAATAAGCACTAAGCTTTGTATCTGGGATGCTCACAAAGTATTGTGGATTGTGTAAAATTATTTTCACCGTAAAATTTACTTGTCTTTTGACCAAAATTATGTAAGCGATACTTAAAATTTCAACTTGCTGTTACATAAAATCATGGACAAGTTGAAAATTTATTAAGAGCAAAATACTTGAATAACTTATAGCTTTTTTAATATTAAAATGTTAAATTAAATTGTCAAAATCATTGAATGTACTTATGTAAATATTAAACAAGTAGGTAAAACTGTTCTACTAAAACATTTTGTCAATCAACATAATTTGACGCGTCCGCGCAACGCACAATAGATCAATGTGTGTCGGACGCGATTTCATTTCCTGCGGGCGCGCGTGTTGCTCCGTGCAGCAATTTCCGTTGGCAATACTTTAATCATATTCACTATAGGTGATACAAAACCTTTGGCTACTTTACTTATTTTATGTTTTAACTTGATTCATTCATAAGCTTAATTTTGATTAAAATTTATTTTATTTTTTATTTTTTTCTTGAATGAATGATATAATTAATTTAGTATCCTGCCTTACATGACCTAGCAAACACAACCCCATACAGTACGTCAAGTGCCTACGCCTTGTTCTGGTATGACAATATAGGTTAAGCAGGTTGCTATTGACATGTAACTAAATACAGTAGTAATAAAGTAACGTCTGCGCGTTATCAACATTTCTATCAATTCAATTATAATATGTATTTTTAAAGCGCTAGCTAAGCCATGCGGCTGATTCCAATGGTTTTCAATATTTTCGCAGAGTCTAGTTGCCAATCTTGCGGATTTGATCACCGCCCGCCTCCCATCTGTATACAGAACGCAGTTTGTTTTATTATCTGGTCTAACAAGTTCATAAATATATACAATATTTATGGATTTCTTGTTAGACTCTTCTCCATTTATTTTGTTTAAGTAGGTATATTATAAAGAACAAAAAGTGCGTTAACGCACGTATACTACTAAGTAATTGTAGCAAAGAAAAAACTCACGATTTTAGGTGTAAAACTAGAATTTATTTTCGTTTCATTTACATATTACAAGTCATATTGTAAATTATAATCTTATCCGATTAACACCCTCGCCTCGCAATATTAAATTTCAAGGCGCGAGACATTTTTTTCTTTTCTTCTATATTTAATAGTAATAATTTTATAAACAACAAGTAAATAACAAACTTCATACAGTCACGTAAAAGCTTATAAATATAAATATATTGTACATGTTTCTTTTGAAAAGGAAAATCTTCATAAATAAGTTCGTTATTATTTGTGTTGCGTGGGCGATGTGACTGGCTGAAACGGTTTAATGCTAGAACATTCGTGTTGCACGCAGATATATTCATTTAATCTTTTTTCTTTTAAAATGATGACGGAAAAATCGCACTCCGATATATTAGTAGGTAGGGGAGAGGGGGGCACATTCGAACGATTTTTAAACTTTGTGTCATATCTAAAAATTCTACAGTTTTTAACTTCTTTACTATTTCACAATGCTTAGTCCAACTATTGTGCCACACAATCGTAGCATCATATGTAGAAAAATATATAAGTTAAAGGTGCAATATCAACTTTAGTAGCAGTAGTCAAATGTTCAAAACTGCCCCCCTTGCGGGGTAGCTTTGAACATATATGGGGCAGTTTTGAATTATCATCGAATTCAATGAAATTAAAAGGCTTATCAAACTTTTAAGTAACTTTATTAATAAACTTAACATTAGAAACGATGGAGATCAAATATCAGTACCATGTTAACTTAAAAAAATAATATACCTAGTTTAATATTGCGATTGTACTAGTACTAGTGTTAAATAACTTTAATATTATTAATAGACTTTAAAAAACGAACAAACAAAAAAGTAGCTTTGGCTTCCTTGAAGTAATTAACATTATGGGATCAATCATAGAATAAATCTAATATTATGAAAATAAAACAAAATATTTTTTAAATAAACAGCTTACTACCCTAATTTGAACTTAGAAAAATTAGATTTAAAGGAAAACATGGATATAGTACGTGACGTAACCAACAACTGAAATCCGGGGAAGTAGTCTACGTAAGAAATAAAAATCAGCTTCACGTTTTATCCCGCACACAGCTCGGTATGCAGAGGGAACCTAGTGTTAAGAAAGTGGGGAACGGAGTGCCGTTCCCCACTTTCTGCTGAATTCTGGAGGCATTGCGTGTTGAGTGGCAGAACTCAACTAAATAAATATAAATATATAATAAATTTAAGTAAATATTTCATCTCCTCGAGTGGAGATCGAACCTACAACCAGTCGGTTGTACAGTCACACTTCGTGTCGCTGCGTCGTGACTGGCCTCAAGTCTAGTCTACGTAAGACTTTTGAAAAACTAACGTAGCACTTGTCCTCTTTCTCAGGAAAGAAAAAAAAATATACAAGCTACTTTTTTACTATTCACAGATGATGAGACATTCGCTAAAACGAAGTCTCCAATATTTATTAAATTGTAGTCTAATTTCATTTCGTAGTCTTCATACGCACAGAGTTCAGTATCTTCATTCTCTTCACAGTAAATTGTCACTTCCTCTTCTGATTCCAAATGCATTTTTGAGTCAGTTTCTTGTGAAGAAAAGTTCATTATAGTCTTGTTTTTCTTTCCCGGTATTTTTTTAAATGTAATAATATTCAAAACTGCCCCCTTTATTTTGTTCAAAGCTGCCTCAGTGGTAATTAAAAAATTACAAACGTTTTTTTTTTAAGTAAATGTTTAAAAATTGTAGTGATTTCTAGTTTATTGCATGATATATGAAACATTCTAACTAAAAGAGGAAAAAATAAAACCATATACCTTGAATTGGATCCCTGCGATCCTTACGCGTTTATTTAAAAATGCATAAAATTTAACTCAAAATCAAACACTCCTCGTAACTCAACAACTGGTTCTCATATATCAGCGGTGACAAGTGACACGTGTGCAGATTAGTGCTGTCACTACTCAAAAAAAATCTACCAAAATTTATTTTTAAAATAGCTCTGTTAACACATATTTTCAAAGGTGCCCCTGTTCTAAGCTGCCCCCCTCTCCCCTATATTTGACAAAGTTTTCACTCGTAACGTCACGTCATTATCCAAAGTGCGTCTAGGTGTATGTACTCTTACATAGTTAAATCACTGTGATTTGTTTCGATTGCATCGCAGTTGCATTTTATACTCTAGAATTATCATAAGTACGTAGAAAATTTTGCGGGTTACAATTTTTATGAAGATTTTAATAAAAATGATGACATTTAATACCTAATAATATATATTATATTATATCTTGACCGTAAACCAGACGTAATATAAATTTAACAAATATTTACTCTGTATCAGTTCCTGATTTTATAATTTACTTCTATTTTACTTACCATGACCATGGCAAATTTGTGTTTGAATGAAAAAATGCCTTTAAATTTTACCCCATGCATATTGCATAGCATAGGCAACATGCAAGCTAAAATTGTAATAAAGAATAATTTTTAATTTCCTTATTCACATAAGTGAACAATATTGAAAATTTTATATTCAAAAATTGTGATACTTTTAATTTGTTCGCCGCGTCATTAAATTATTATTTTTTAAAATGACAGTAATTACAAAAAAATCAGATGATCACGCTGTATCCCGCACGTATCAGGGTAGGGTAGGCGTTCAGATATTCCGCTCCCTACTTTCCGCCGAATTCTGGAGGCATTGCGTTTTGAGTTGCGGAACTCAATGCGGTGCTTTGCCTCGACACCAGAGCGAAGAAATAAAAATATTAAATATTTCATTTCCTTGAACGGGAATCGAACCCGCAATGACACTAATGACAATAAAAATAAATAGCCTCAACGACAATAAAGATTCTTAAAATATTATGATATCACATACGCTTCTCAGATACCCAGCTGTACCGTAATTCATCAGAATTTTTATGTGTCGAGTTGGTAAGCATTACTTGAAACGGGACCATTAATTATATCGCGATACAAAACTAACAGTGCCGCAAGAACGCGTGTAGCGGATTTGTTCAGATGAAGCGCTCAGATTAGCACATTATGTCTCGAACACTGTCCTTATTAAATAAAACATTATTTTAATCTCGGTATAAAACATAAAAATTATTTAAGAAAGTAAAATAAAATGGTTTTTAATAAAGAAGCTTTGATTCCTTCGCTTATGGATGACGACGTCGTTTTATATTTGGTAATTTATTCTCTTAAATAATTATTAGCTTTTATATATATTCACAGTAAAAAATAGGCAAAGATTACCATCAGTGTTCATTAAAACTTTTAAAAAGTCCTTTTCTTTCAGTTTCTACGAAGAAAATTCCAAAGTGCTTAGCTTAACTGGCAATAACGGTATGCGTGCGGCGGACGGTAACCCACACAAAATTTGTTGTAATAATGGCCGCCCCGAGTAAACTACCTTTTATGATAGCATTTACTACATTATGTCCTTGTAATTTCCCCAAAACGCACTATTCTCGGAGTGTTAGTGTTTTCTTGCGCAGTAAGGAATAATTGAATATGGTTCTCTCTAGCAATGTTTACTTATCGAGAAGCAATTAGAACTAGATGTATGTATGTTAGCTACGTTATATTAATATAAGATTGCTTCGGGGGACTGCTATCGAATTTAATAATTAATACGGAGTTTGATTTGTGATGTTACAACGTATTTCCTATACGATTTTCTTTATAAAATTATTTTTTTTCTATAAATGATAATAATAAGTAGTTGGGCAATATTTAAAAATACAGCTACAATATTCATTAATTTGTCACAGCATTAAGAAGTTTTATATCCTTAATCGAAAATGTTGCCTAAAATAAAAAAAGAAGAATGAACAGAATATTTTTTTGTTACCATTATGCAAAACGTGCAGGATCGAGTGTGTCTAGTAGCTTCTATCATTTATGTATGAATATAGTAGTAATCATCAATATTCAAAATCTATAAGGGGTATATACCTCTTAGTAATGTGCTTATAATATTATTATTCTGAATATATTTTACAATTATTCTGAAATTCAACTACGAAATCTAACCAAAATTATAATAAAAACACAATCTTTATGTATTAACAAAAGTATATATTTCGTTTCGATTAATCAAAAAAGTAATAAGATACATCTGTTAAATGAAAAATAAATTGCATGCATCACTTTAATAGATACCTGATAATATTCCAAACAGTTGATCTGATTTTTATCAAATATAGGTAAAAGCCAGCAATATTGCACCTGCATACGAAAAAAACGAATTCAAGTTGGCCTATTTATTTGAAAGCTCAGATGGTACAAAAAACGTTGAGATAGGATTCAAACTTATTGTATGTTTTTTTTTGTGAAAAGGCTGAAAGTTTTCCATTACTTACTAGTTCTACCTGAGGTTAAAGTATGAAGTTAGAGTAAGACTCTATATAGACGTTTGTATATACACAGTATACATTTTTAAATATTAAAGAATGTATATGTCCTATTTTCAATGCGCGTGTGTTTGTCCACACCTATGTTGCAGTCGTTTTACCAACAAACTCATAAAGCATACATATATAATAAGTACGCCTGTATAGAATGGTCGGCGCCACGGCGGCGTGTTGTGGGGCGCGGTTGCCATGGCAACACCCCCACCCACACGCCCCCCAGGGGTGCCACCAGCTGACCTGTCGACCTACGACGAGTAACTGTCAATGCTGCAGGGCTTGGCCAGGTCTAAGCTCTTTCTTTTAATAACCTAAATTTTAAAGTATAAAGCTTCTTAAATAGAACATGTGGAATTATGTGAAGGTTACTTTTAGAACCACACACGATTTACTGCTATTAATATAAAAAAAAACAATATTTCAACGTTCAACAAAATTAGGACTTTAAACATTTGTTTTGTCCAAAACATTATTATGAAAATGTAGAAACCAACACATCGAAGGAAAATTAGGCTGATTTTTGCTAATAGTGATTGCCTTTGTTAAAATTGTTTACAAAGGTTTAGGGTAAATAAGTTTTAATTAATTTTATTTGGACGCGGTGTAGGCCTCGAGCCCGCATTTAACTAGCGTAATGCGCTACGTTTCAAATTCCCCTGCTAATAGGGGTAAGGGCTGAGGTTCAATTGATAACACGCTCTAATTCAACATTATTATGTGATTTTTTGGACAACTTTATTATATGATGCATAAACACGTTGTATATATATTTTTTCAGCTCTACGCTATCCCGTAATAATTCCGTATACAGCAGACGAGGCAGAGAGAACCTAGTGTTAAGACACTGAGTTCCGTACTTTTCGCCAAATTTTCGAGACATTGCGTCATGAGTGGCGGAACTCAACGCTGCGCTTTGCCTCGTTGCCAGAGCGAAGAAATGAAAATATAATCTCTCGATTGGGAATAGAACTGTCAACCGTCGCGTTTACAGTCACACGCTTGTGCCGCTGTGCTACGACGGCCTCTAATTTTATATATTATTATAAACATACTTTTTTATTTAAATAAATTAATGAGATATTCCGGTTTGAAATGTTTTCCCGTAAATTAACATACGTGCGTACAATTACAGAATAAAAATTAAAAAGAATATATATTGACTAATTAAAACTAACAACGAATGGAAAAGAAAAATCGTTGCTGGTGTTTTTAATATTTTAATAAAATAGTATTTTTTGAGTTTTTAAGCAGTTGTACCACACAAATTGAAATAACAAGGCCTCAAATGAATTGTTTGAACGAAAAGCTGGATACAAATCTAATCTAAAATGTAAATTACACTTAATTATATTCGAAGCCGGCGGACTGATGTGTAATTAGTCTGTGATAGCTGTAATTATTGAATATTTGTGACGCTCGCTATATTTTGTTGCCATAATATAAAATTATTTAATCAATATAATACTATTATTAAAAAGTGTTCGTTAGAAACTTTTTGGACGGCCGGTTATGATTTGCGCGTTATAGTAAATAAAAATACGTAGTATATTATAAATAAATGTTCGTGATGTGTAAAAGTTATAGAATAGTGAAGGAACGATAATTAAACAACAATAGCAACATCATAATTTCTTAGAAAATTGGCAGAAACAACATTGTTAGTTATTGAGTTCTTTCCAGTTTATATTTTTTTCCCTATACCCTATACATAATATGATAATTGATTGATGTTTTAAGTAGATGTAATATTATTTCTAGAATATATTAATTTTTCTGTCTTACTACTATAAAAAAACAAAACATATAACTAAAAAACCTTGTTCTATATACTAATAAAGTAGTGGATATAAATATATTAAATTACTTCTCTATAAATAGAAAGTAATAATGTTAATTTCGTTAATGGTTAAATACTATTAAAATTCTTTTTGATATTTTTTTTACTTTGTTTTACGAAAGTAATCTTCGTTCTATGTATTGTTAAAATAAAGGCTTTTGTAACTATTTTATAAGCTTATTATTTCCGCCTACAGATTATGATATAAAATTTGTTAAAGACGAAAAAAATATAGTAAAGACTTGTAATACACAACTTTCCCACTTATCAATTTAATCACCAGCTTACTAAATCTTTGTGTACTTTTCTGTTCTTCACAAAAAATGCCTCTAAAAATAAATATATATTTTTGGCATTTTTCACATGAACCACATCCCTAAGTTTAAAAGTCTAGTCTAATTCTCCATGTCCTCAAAGTTATGAATGCTTCAGCTTTAGTTCCTTGTACCATTCACGAAGACCGACAAATACCTACGTGGAAATGTTTCACGTCCGCAACCAGGTATGTTAATAAGAGAAATTACTTAAATTATAATTAGTGAGGCACTTGTCTAATGTTCCAAAGTGTTTGCAGATACGTTTTTTACGTATAAACTTGATTTTTTACTTAATTACATTAATTGCAATTACATGAGAATGTACGACGTTTTTTAATTGTCATTTAATGTATTATGTTATTAAAAGGTTGACTTGCGATTTGACCTGGCTTTGCTCTATTTTAAAGTCTATACCTTCAGCTACTGACATTATATACATTTCGAAGGTAGAATAAACGATTTAGGTAATAGGTTAAACCATATTTTTGATGTAAAACTACTTATTAGGAAAATTATATATCGAAGAGCTGATTTCCTTTTTAATTAGTACAATTTTACTTTAAAATGCCTGAGAGATAGCATATTTAATACGCACAAATATATTAAGAATAACGTGCTTAGGCTTATTCAACCAAAAAAGAAACGTCAGTGAAAAATATCTAGATCCAGCTGTTAAAAGTGTGGAGATTAAAGTTTTAAAATCATAGCAATAAAGTATCATATTATTGTTTTAATCACTGTTTGCAGTTCGTACACAAAATAAGTAAAGTATATTTTTTGGAAAATTATACTGTGACCTATATAACAGAAAATACGAGAAATTAAAATGTATGATTGTTTCTTCTGAGCATACAACGCGTGGGCAGTGGTCGTGTATATTTTTCATTTTATGGTTAGGAACTAAGGTAGAGCAAATATAAGATTTCAATGAATTCATTTTTAGTATTTATACACTGTATTTACTTTATTTTCTATATTAAAATAAATGAAAAAACAGCTGCACACTGTATCCCGCACACATCAGGGTAGGCAGAGGGAACCTTATGTTAAGGCACTCGTTCCGCCGAATTCTGGAGGCACTGCGTATTGAGTGGCGGAAATAATCAAAAATAGGCCAGTCGTGGTGCAGGGGCACAAAGTGTGACTGTAAAATCGACTGATTGTGGGTTCGATCCTCACTCGAGGAAAAGAAATATTTATTTACATTTATATTTTCATTTCTTCGCTGGTGTCGAGGCAAAGCGCGGCGTTAAGTTCCTCCACTCAACACGCCAATGTGTCCAGAACTTGGCGGAGAGTGGGGAATAAAGTATCTCAATGCTAGGTTCCATTTGCCTACCCTGATGTGTGCGGGATACAACGTGAAGCTGATTTGTTTATTTATTTTTTAAAATATATATATTTTAATATTTTAAATACTAGAAAACTAAATATTCACTTAATTTAAAACGATCTTCAAAATACTTATGAAACTCTACAAAAATATTTTATACATCTTCTAATGTCTTGTAAATCGTGTAGGTAGATGGTTGTTAAATTTTATATATTCATTTATAATGTTACTAGCGGACCCGGACGCGGCTTCGCCCACTTGAACTATACGAATGCTTATTAGATATATTTATAAAATTGTTTTTGAAAATATCTAATTTAAATTTAAAAAAATATAAGTAAACGTAATCATATTAAAATATTAATAAAAAAACCAGTTACATTATTAATATCATCAAAGTAAAATAAATATTTAAAAGAATTAAAATTAAATGTGTTATGCTATGTTTTAGCAAGTGCATGTTACATAATACTTAAGTACAATAAAAAATGTTATATTTTTTTGTCTCTGTCTGTCTTTCTATTTCCCCGAGCTAATGTCCAGAATAACTGAACTAATTTTTATTGGACTTTCAGTGATCAATTTTACTGATTTACCCGGGAACCGACCAGGCGCTCTGACCACTGAGCCATACGTTCTCATCGAGCTACGTCGAAATTTTTATGCGCTTGTTACACAACTTATTTATGTTGTTAGCATCTCTGTAGGGAGATTTTTACAAATTTCCGCTACCTACAGATAATTACTAAGAATTATCGTTTGGCAAGAGAGAATACTATTTATTTAATATTTTTTAAACATTTTTAAAGTGTTACACACTTAGGAAAGAAAAATACTTATTTAGAAAACGTGTAAAAATTTGAACGTAGCGGACTCGAACTCGCGCCTCCTGGAAACCGACCAGGCGTTTACTCGCAGGGCCGCACTTACACCACACCAAGAAATTTATGAAAATCTAACTAATCTACTACTCGAATAAGCGAGAACCAAAAAAAAAATTAATTAATTATAAACAGCAAATAATTACATCAAAATTAACAGTACTTCGAAAATGTATGAAAATTTACAAAACTGTCAATGTCATAAGGTTGAGTCAGCGCACGTCATGTATGCGTTAAGCTCATTTGGGTGACGTTTTCTTATAACTAACAAACTTTGCAAACCGTTGCTTAGCAACGGTCGGTTGTTATTAACATGGCGGAATAAATTGCCTGTCAAACTAAAAGATATTTTAATATATTAGTATATATCGACAGTATTACAAATATGAGAAAAAGAAGTAACCTATGTTCATCCAAAGACCCTAGAGTATCTCTTTATGAGTATTTTATCACAATTGAATTAGCGGTTTGGCCCTGATTGCGTAACAGACAGACAGACAGACAGACAGACAGACAGACAGAGTTACTTTCGAATTTATAATATAGGTATGGATTATTAATGTTTATAGTATAACAGCGATCATTGTTTTTTATGATATCATATTTAAAACATGATGCTAATATTTAGAAATATATGAAGTGTTAAGTAATATATTGGAAAGGAAAAGGAAAAACTTATTAGTGATGTAATAATTTTTTATAGCTTTGCACTCATCCCACATATTTTGTTACATTTTATTAATCATGCTTTATACCGATAGGAGAGAGCCTAGAGTCAAAATTACTTTATTTTTTACTTTCCACATGAGTTCGAGACATTGGGTGTTAAGTGGCAGAATTCGACGCTGCGATCTTATCCATAAATATGCATACATAGCGGAGAAATTAAAATAATTCATTCCCCCAAAATCGTACCCACAACTAACGCGTCCACGCTCAGGCGCTGCCCCACTGTGCTACTATGGTCTCGAAATATTAATATAATGATGTTATAATATTGTAATAATGTTACACAATATTATTTTAATAATATATATATTTCTATCTGAATCAATATCAATAATGTAAAAATAGATTGGTGTTCATAATCGACTGATAAATTGGTCAACTCCTTTATTTTCCGAAGTTCAGCAAACAAATCGAAATACAAGTTAAATTACATTACAATTACAAAGTCCTGATCCAATTATAATGGAGTTTATATGGAACCTAAAATTTGAAAATATTTTTTTCGAATTTAGATATAAAAATATTTTCTCGTCGAACCTCTACCTCCTTTTATGTAATCAGTTAAATTATACATATAACATAACGTATTTTACATATACATATATACTACTTACGTATTTATGAAACCATATAATTTAGCAATTTAAAAGTAGCTTACTAGGATATTAGGATACAATTTGTATCCTCTTATCCTGCATTGCGGCTTGTTTTTTGACATTTATCATACGAGGCCTGGGCGGGCGTAACCCTAATAAGCTTTTTGGAACATTACCAGGTTACCTATACTGTGGCAAGCGAACAACACTACTTGTTAAAAGAAAATTTATAGGAAATTCAAATGAATTTATGATAGTGTAACGTATATTATATATATATCTATGTGGTACGTCTACTAGTTTGTTAATAATATACAAACATTAGGTATTAACTAACTATTTATATATGTATATGAGCATTTTATAAATAGATATTGTAAGAAAATATTTTAACATTAATAAAATTCTTCAGATGAAAGTGCGAAGTTTCGTTTTTCTCTCAGCTTTCTTGTTAAAACGGGGCATTTTTCCCTCTTTTAGATAATGCAAGAAGAATTTAATAAAAGCATTGTTTTTGTAAACATTTTTCTGTTTTTTTATAACATCAAGCATAGCAAGCATTTTGTTAAATTAAAATAGCAGCTATGTCTTTAAAATACTTTTCAATCCTAGATAACTTTGGATATAGTGTATATGTATTCCACAACACAACAACCGTGTGACAGGTTGTGAGTTCAATTACCACTCGAAGATATGAAATATTTAATATTTCAGAAATGAAAATATTAAATATTTCATTTCCTCGGTCTAGTATCGGGGCAACGCGCGGCGTGGAGTTCCGTCACTCAATATGCAATGCTTCCTGAATTCGGCAGAAAGTGGAGAGCGGAGTGTCTTAATACTGGACTTCCACTGCCTACCCTGTTACATGCGGATACAGCTTGAAGCCGAAAAAAAAAGATTGCATTATAAAACATACTCACTTCTCAGATACTCTTTTTATTGCCCAAAGGTGTCGGACCGGACACTATAAATCTCTTTGCAGTAAGTTTAAAAGCCGTAGAGCCCAATTCGCAACGAATGAAATCACGGCCTGCTAAAGTATATTTCACCCTTTTGACGACACATTATGTACATTTGCAGCGCGTAACGACACGGGCACGGCTCACAATTTCCATTAAGGCGCGCCGGAACAGGAACGACCCAAATTTCTACCACCCTGTCCAGATTTCAACTCAAAGGCTAACTAACTAAGACCGACAATCGAGTGAGTATTGGGTTCATTTGTGTTTAAAAATCATAGCCGTCGTGCCGCGGCCCGTGTAACACATATCGTATTAGCAAAGGACGGTATCTTACTGCAATTAGCCTCAGCTTTTCGGGTGCGCCGGTTGTGCGAGCGTCGTTTATTTTAATGCGATGGGAAACAAAACGATGCTATGAATGGGAGAACTCTTATAAAACATTTTTACAAATTTTAAGTCCAAATGAAAACTCTTAACACGTCGGAATTCTCGACTCCTTTCATACTTGCGTGGCTCACCCTTTTTAACTTTTGTACCGTCATTCACTATTTTCTTTTATTTCTTCAGTAATTAGTAGGTAGGTATATGAGGAAATTTTATAAATAAAACATTATTTAAATAAAATTTTGCAACTTCATATTGCAAAGCTTTTAAGTAAATTTGTTCGCATGCATATAACATCTTGACATTTAAATTTTAACGTTTATCATGTAGGTATTTGTGAATGAATATTACTATTATAATATATATTTTTTGGCTTTAAGGTTTTGTTCTGCATATAGCAGGGTAAGCAGAGGGACCTGGGAACCTAGTGTTAAGACACTTCGTTCCTATTATTAATACATATAACTAAAATTAAAATATTTTTTCATATTATAATGTTTTTATATTGTTTCAAACTGCTACTTCTTTAATAATACAAGGAAATCAAAACCAACTGATTGTACTTGAGAACACGTGGGGAGGGAATTAAACCTGCTTATCACAAGGCAGCGTAGGATAATTATTTATTAAAATTGTTGCCATAGCAGCCCCGAGCCGCGACCATTTCAACATGTTATTAGCTACAGTGAAATTCTCGGCATAGTGTAGAGTGGCCATTGCAGTGTGCACAGATTGTGGAAATTGATTTTTTTATTATGTGTTGACTGTATGTTTTTTTTAATGTTTTTTTTAATGGACGCATCCTCCTGTTTGCCTTAAATTTTAAATATTTCAGCAATTACGTATAATCATATAATATCCTATTTTAATACAAGTTAATTGTAATTTTTAAATCTTTGTACCTTTTGTTTATTTATTGAGACTTTGTGGAAAAATGAATAGCAATAAAAATAAATCAGCTTCACGCAGTATCCCGCACACAGCAGGGTAGGCAGAGGGAACCTAGTGTTAAGACACTCCGTTACGTTGTGGAAAAATATTATAAATATAACCTTATTTGTAATTGTACCATGGTATCAGCAAAAACTGTACGATCATGGTTACCGTATGGGGGGTGCACGTCGTCACTTCGTCTGGCTCGTTGCCTCGTTGACGAATTACCTTAAATTTATTCACGCCATTATTTACAACTTTACTCTATTTTAAGTGACTTCAAGGTATTTCTTTAATTTTCATTTAACGTGGCTTATATGGCGGATATTTAGCGAAGATGATGAGAGAACCGAAAATAAAAACACTTTCTACTTTAGAGACATAGTGTGTTTTGTAATAATAAATCGGGTAATAAGGATGATCTCTTTAATAACATAAGTATTAACGCTAAGCTACAATAAAATGAAACATATATATCCTATTTACAGAGCAAAGGGCATCTTAAATTTAATCTCTCAGTGAGAACGATGTAAACGAGAAAAGTAAAAGTCCTAAATAAAGGAATGAAAAACGAGCACGTAACTCAAACTCACACGATAAGCTAGCATTTTAATCTCTTTAAGTGTAGCAAAGAATCGAGTATTTGCTTTACTTTTACTTATATATTAAAAAGATCATTGAAAATATATTTCTCTAGTGCTGACAGACTTCGTACACTTTATTTTATTCTATAATTTTTTTGTAGTATGATTTCACCGGACCAAAAAAAGAATATTTGAATATGTTTAAATGTTTGTTGTAAGAGGTTGAGGCCAATCGTGGCGCAGCGGCACGAGATCCCCAGGAGGATAGGGTAGGATTCTACAATGAAACAATATTTTGTCATATTCATTGTCATTCTCGCAATATCCAGACTAGCCAAATACCTAACAATTAGGTATAGGTGTTATGAACACGTAAAAATTTTCTTATAAAGTCTTATCCCGCATATTTGCTATATTTAGGAAACGACTGTTCTGAATTTTAATTATTTACTACTTATATAATGTTGTGGTTAGTGTGTTAACAATATTAAATATAATAAAATCTAATATAATAGAAGTGACTTGTTAGGATATATAATTCTTCACGTTATGTTATTGTTTGTTTCTTTTCTTATTTAATTGATATTTATTTTTTTCCTTTATTTGAATATGCGTATAATGTAAAAAATACTGGTTAAGTGCGAGTCCTACTCGCCCACCTAGGTTTCAGTACCAAAGGATTGTAGGCCAACGGGATCTTTGTTGTTGACAAACATAAGTTTGCGGACGAATGCGCTCATTTTGTATGATATGAACTAGAAATAAAAATCTGTGATTTTTTTTTTTATGAATTTCTCTTTCTTTGTATTGTAAAATTCCACTTCATGTCAATTTTCATAGATAAAGGTCCACGGGAAATGCGCTATAGGTTTTGACTACGCGGTGGATTTCATACACATTGCAGCAACATCGTATTTTTTAATTGCTTTGACTTATAAGCTTGAACTTTAGTATGTGTTAAGGGGATTATAGACCTGAATATTTGTTATTAATTTCAGTTTGATCTTAAGATAAATGGTCTTAACAGACGTACAGACGGACAACAAAGTAATCCTATAAGGGTTTCTTTTTATTTTTTGAGGTACGGAACCCTAAAAACAAACAAATCATGATCTCTACATAACAGATTATATTGTAAAGTAAAATATTTTAATACTTTAAAATGTTTATAGATAGAAATTGCAATGATTGCTTCATTACACCAAAAATTTTAGATGTCGTGGGTCGCTAAGTATACAAGGGCGATCGGAATTGCAGTTGCCATGTCAATTTAGGGCTTTCGTCTATTAAACATCAAAATGGTTTTATGGGATCATCCGTTTAAAAAGTAAATGCAAAGGCATTCAACATATTTAATTCGCATTAGAAACAAAACTTGCAACTGTCAACAGCCGTGGTAACACAAAGAAATTAATGACGCCGTACACTTTGCTAACATTATACGAAATTTATAAAATTTTACTCAAACAATGGCAAAATTTATAGAACTGATGCGATTCTTACTCGACGGGGCGCGCCACGTGACGTCACGATGAAGCATTGTTTACAAAAACCTCTTTGATAATAAAAGTTTTGTTCATTTCTATTAACATTATTAGGTTTTAGTTACAGTAATAACTAAAGCTAATGTGTTTAGTTTTAAAATAAAAAATCTACCAATATTCAAGTATTTTTTAAATAATTCCAGTTATCAAAAAGGTATTAACAATTATATAAATCCAAAGACTTTTTAGTTATTTTTTTTAAACAAAAACTATATAGTAAAAAAAAATCTTAAGTTATTTATTAATTTCAATCAATACTTAGTATAGACATATCTTTTTTAAGAATAATTAAATGGTTTTATCAATAAAACCTACAGAAATAAAACAATTTGCAATAAAATAGATAATTTAAAAAAGATTAAGTTAATTTCAATATAATTACCTTAAACGTAACGCAAATAAGATATCACATGGTACGTAGTACCTACCTAAAGGTTAACAGTGCAAACAATATCGCAAAAAAATCAGAATTGACATATTTTAAAGCGCATTCTTCGCACGGACTGTGACGTCCGAGCGCGCGACTGTAATTGAGTTTATTCTGTCCCATTGTTTATAGACATCATATCACGCCAGGTCGTGCACGATCAAAAATTCAATTACAAAATTCACCATTTCCTCGTCCAAAATTTACTGAACGCCAGCAATTTGGCCACGTAACCCGGGTACCGGGGGGTACCGGGGTACATTACATTAATTTCTAGTTGAAAGCTCGGGCATTAATTTGTGTCTAGCTCCGGAGGGAAACCGCAAAATACTAGTTCCGTTGCTATTCATAATAAAACCGGTGCAAGCCGCTAAGTGCTCCAACATCTGGGCACAACGAAATACTATTACTATGACAAAGAGCCGTGAAATAGTGCCGTCGTTCAACTTTAGTTTGGCCTGTGCTCTCGTCATACGATTAAATATTTTATATCTAATTCAACTTTTGAAGTCCCGTGCGGGGGACATTTTGCGATACTGGTAACTCTGTATTCTGTATGCATATATTATATGTATTTTTTTGTTTCTGTCCTAACAAACTTGTATAATAACATTTCCCTATGCAATGGGGGGTCATCTTTTTTTAATAATATTATGAGATAGTGACAGAAGCAGGTGGAATAATAGTTGGGGCTGCCTGCTCCAATCAAAATATATATATGCCCCCATCAATATATAAGTTTTGATGATTTCAAAGATGGTTTCAAAGAAAAACTATGCCCTTCATATCCACTTTCCACAAAATATTTCTTCAATTAGGGTTAACTGAATATTTTAAATAAATATCTAGAATTTGTAAAGTGCGCACTTTACTTTCAGGATTTAATTTAATTTACATTAATAATGTAATAGAGACTCGAGTACTTTTCAGAAACAGCCGTAGAGTTCGTCAGATGTTATTTGATATTTAATGTTCAAAGTGTTAAATATATTTCAATCTGTAGAAAGCTTGCAAAGGCTGCTATATTTTAAACAAGTTAATTTGGTGTAATTTTTATGCGAGGCAATGTTAGCATTTTTATTTTGGTGCAAGTTGGATGACAGAAGTTTCTATGAAAGTCGTAGTCGTAGTCGTCGTTAGAGCGATCCCGATAGCGTCTGTAAGTGTGGTCCAAGTTATGTGCGCGCCATAAACTAGGGTCAAAGTTGTCGGCATGGATCGATCGATACGCAGGTTTATTTCAACTATCCGAGTCGGGAGTGCTGGGGCCCGCGCGGCCGGCCGCCGGACACGTCGCGTGCCAACTTTAATACAAAAATATCGATTCTTCCACAAAGCCGTGTTACCGCAATCAATATGCCTTTCCGCCCCGTGCCTAATTACGCCCACCTACGTCACTCAAACATCCGTAAAAAGCACCGCGATCGCCGACTGACTGACTGAACAGGGCCGTCCCTGAAAAATAACGCGAGCTGAATCATTCAAAGCGCAGGGAAACGCTTCATTGTAAACGTTTTATTTAATTTTCCCTCCATTTACTTTTTATAATTTCTGCCGGGCATAAAAAACGATCCGCAGGAAGCGCGCACACACGCGCGGCTACTCCGACGCACACAGCCGCGGGAACACCTGTCTCGGGAACGAAAGGTGTGCTCGCGCGTGCCGGACAGGGACGACTATACGCGCACGGTGCGCGCTAGAGCGAGAGGCGAGGTGCGCGCGCAGGCCGCCGGCACGCCCGCCGCGCGTCCCGCTCGCGCGACCGCCCGCCTGAGAGCCGTCGCCGTCAGTCTATCGCGCGCAGAGGTAGCGCTCGTACGTGCCGCCCCTTGTCCCGACGCGACCGACACGGTGTCCGTAACTGGTGTTCGGAAAATTGTGCATGTGCGTTTTCCGACGAAGGCAGTGTGTGTGCTAGTGAGATGTGCTGTTGTTTTCTAGGTAACGGACATCACTAGCGGTTAGAGGCAACCCGACGTGTTCTACGCCGTTAGGGGAACTTATTGGCGCGCTTTAATATTAATTTTCTCACGAAGGCATTGCCAGCTCTTTTAATTTTGTAGATTATATAGGTATTTTTATTTTCCATGAAACTTCATCAGCGTAAATATAAAAATATCAGCATGTAGAGTTTCGAGAGCGCGCAACTCTTTTGCTGGAAACAAATTTATGATCCGTTAATTGCTCGCGCCGCTTAGATAAGCATAACAAACTAAACGATATACTGTTGTTAGTAGATACTGTGAAATATTTCGCAATGGAATCTACATTGCATGCCAAAAATAAAAACTGTTAAGTTAAACTTGAGAATAATGTTACAATATTCTAAAATAAAAAGTCTTATAAACATTTCACAACAAATGACGCATCTTGATATAAAAAAATATCTTATTCCAATAAACAAATTCAAAATAACCATAATAAATATGATTTATATTTAACAACACATAACATTATACATTAGCAAGTCTTGGCAACTTTACAAAAAAAAAAGAAAAAAATAATATTATAATCTGGAAAAATATTAGAAGTATCCAACCTTTTAGTATTTAATTAAATATAAAATCAAACATAAATACATATTCAAATAAACTCTACATAGAGACAAAAAAAATAACGAGCAAAAGTTAAATACAAACATAAAGTACTTTTAATTTTTAAAATATTAACACGAGATTTATTGAAAATATCTAAGAATAGGCGATACAACTTACACATTATAAAAAAGAAATGAATTCTAACAGTCACTGTCAAACAAAGCATTATAATTAATTACAAAAGACTTTTGAACCTTTACAATATACACCCTTACCACATTAGGTAATTGATGTCAATGAATAAAAGCGAACCGAGCACTGGCGTCATCATTAAATTTAAGTACTTAAGAACATTATGAGAGGTTAATCGAATTAGATAGACTCCACCATCTCAGACTGGGGAATGAGCTCATAGAATCATAGGATCTAACATTGGATGTAATAATGTAGAGAAATGTAAATAGGATTTTAAGTATAATGTTACAATTTAAAGGCACAAACAAGAGAATATATATTATTAAACAATAATATACACATAAATATTTGCATATTTGAACGTACCAATATATAAGAATCATATAAGAATAATTTTCAAGATTGTAAACTAAACTAGTGCAATTAAATAAAAAGAAAACAACCAGGAAAAAGTAACAGTAGATACAGTTTAGTAACTACAATATTTCTAAAAAGGAAATACATTCGTGGTACGCTCTACGACATGCTATGTTGTTATTACGCTGTTATAAAAAATTGTGTACCATTCTCCATTATTAGATGTCCATTATATCTAGATGTAGAGATGTAGAGTCGCCAATGTTCCTTGGAACAAAGTAACTTATTACTTCTTGTAAATATTAGAATTATTATACAATAAAATACATTTTACAGACACATTTAATGATTATTTTTGTAATGCATTTTTCTAATACATTGCTCCTAGAGTTGTATGAAATAGTAATATAATACATAATCTTGTTTAATATTAGTAAATACTAAGCTATTCGTACAGTTCAATATTTTCTTTGATCTATAATGGGAAAAAATCTTTTTAAAATAAGAATTTATAAAATGTATTTTATTATCAACACCAAATATTACCTACTAATAATATATTCAAATAAATTGTCACTATTTATAACTGGAAATTTGGATGGTTGTCGTAAGGTATTTGGCTGTTTGAGCGATAAAAGTAGCTAAAACGGATAAATGAATATTACATTGCTAAATAACGGCGGGATGGGAATGGGACACGATTAGATATTCTTATCGGACTTTCAAAAATTTATAGTTGTCGAATATAGAACCTCCTCCTCAAGTAGGAGGAGGTTCTATATTCGACACTAGGAGGTTATTTTACTACTTACTTTTACGTTACTTTTTTAATTTTTTAATTTTCCACTGAAATATGAGATTACAGGTGGCTACCTCTTTGCTAAAAAAATAAAATATATTAGAAGTTAATTCTTTTTTAGATATGTTTTATTTATTAGATGAAATTTTATGATAAAGTGAAGGACGTATTAAAAAATATATACAATAGGCATGTGTTCAATTTTTAGAAATAATTTTCAATAAAATCAATTATATAAGTAAATTTTGTAACGCTATATTCCTTTATGCTCCAATATGCATACCAAAATTTATGCAGTTGTAAACAAAGCTGGTGAACGTAAGCTATTGTTCTTCAGTAGCTGCTGATAATCGAAAGTATTTAAATTTCATTATTACGCTTTCACATTGTACCATCGCATTATTTGTAACCATACTTAAAGTATTGAACTAGATGGACGAGTTTCAAATGGCAAGTGAAAACATGCTTGAAAATGTTTTTCAGCAAACAGATTCTAGCGGGCTTAAATTTGTTTAATGCATTTTAATTTCACTAAGTAAATAGTAGGAGAAAAGTAAAAGCAAATAATTAAGGCGTATTCTCCCCCAACATGACGCATTGCAGTATCAAAATGACCCGCGGAGTTTCATTTATCATAATTTAGGCTCTTTTTTTTATTTTATGCCTATAGTCGTCAGTCAAGTCCACATCACTGCTACATTTTTTATTGTTTATCTATGCTTGTATTCTTTGTTGCCATAATTACAGACGAGCGAGTCCATTCGGACTAGTCACTTGTATCAAGGCCCGTCATTGTGCCTTGTTGCGTCACGGCATGACAAGACCGCAGCCGAATGTCCAGAGCGGCTAATAGTTAGCTGGTTAAATTAATTGTGCTTGATACTTTTGTACGCGTTCTAAGTATTTACAATACTATTGAAAAATCAGCAATAAAAAAAAATAGTGCAGCTATTTGGAAGTTTGTAAATTCTTATAATTCAAGCACGTCTTTATGAAGTATCTAATTTTGTTAATAATTGACGTTAATATAGACTTAGCTATTAATGTTTGGAACTAAAATCATTAATATTTATTCAAACAAGTACATTTAAATGCGATACTTTTTACAGCAGCAAGCAATTTTGTGTTGGTGTTCCAAAGGTGCGATCGAATAACATTGGTTTGCAATAAAAATATTGCTCAGTCACGCTTTCTGTCTTTCGACCTTCTTAAGTTCTTACAATATAGATAATAGATATGAACAATTTGTTAAACTGTATATATTTTATTGCCAATCAATATATTTTAATATCTTTGATTGTCTGGTTTACTATTTTATACCTTTCGGTTTGGTTTGACAGCTCACTAAGCCAAAAATTCGAGTTCTGATTGATTTAATGACAACGCCGGACAAATAGACAGAGTTTTTGTAATTATTATCAGGTGGTATGTGTATAGTCTCGTCTTAAGTGAGTAAATAGGTACAATTTAGGCCACTGAAGCTTCACTGCTCAGTCTGATTCAACACTTCGTTGTGGCAATTAGATTCAATTTGAGACGTGAACGCTATGGATATGAGAGTGGAGCAAACAATGGTTTATTTCTCTCGATATTAGTCCAAACAGGCGGAATGACGAAATCACCCAAAAGTGCTAATACCTTCTGGCGTTTTCATAATTAGCTACTAAAGAAGTTTTCTCTTTTCACTTTAGCATATATCCATTAATTTAATTTAAAAATTGTATTCATTTTCACTGAGATCGAAAATAACTTCTTTCATTTAATAACGAAATTTATATGGGATGGGAGGACCGCATTATATGGATTGTATCATCAAATATCTGTAATGTGTTCGAATATTTTGCGTATAGCTTTGAGGTTATTTCAGTCGAAATTTCATTACGTGAATGGTTCAATTGGTCGACAGAACGTTGCAGTTAATTGAATGGGCTAGTTTGCGAGCCATATGTAACAGTAGATATCACAATATCTCTTAATCAAGATGGATTTTAGGCCATTTGTCTAATTTAACTTTGAAATATATTAATATTATTTTTTCGATGGTATAAATAGAATATATTATATTAAATTTCAACGTCGAATCAGACCTTATTACACTCCCACAAAGAAATTTTAAGGGAAGTTCAGTCTTCTGAAACCCTTTGCTTATTCATCTTCAAAATAACTCGTAACAAACAACCGAAACTATTTCTTTGTACCCAACCTCATAGTTTTCGAATTAAACTAGTCGAGGGTTTGTGTGTGCTGTAGACCGAGACATCAGTTGAAGCTGACTTATATTTGGATATTATTGAAAGTAACATATAACAATAGAATAACATAAAGAAAATAATAAAAGATATAAAAACTGTCTCTATTATTTTATTAAAAATATATATTTGTTATTATTTTGACTTGACTCCGATGCGATGTGAAATAGACTAGGTAACTTAGTGAAAGATCACTTTGCTCTCTATCATAGACATTTGTAATACAGTGCATATTATGATTCAACTTGGTCATGCTCAAATAATTTGAATAGATTCTTTAATCCAATCAATATTTAGTGGTAGGCTGACGACTCGCTAATCGACTTATTTGTAAACCTTTCTACATATGGCTTCTATTTCTACGGTCATATAATATGTTGTGAATGTTTAATTATGCTGTAAAACAGTATTTAAATATAAATGCACTATAAAACACTATATCACATACTTTTTTATACTATTCATAACTATGAAATAAATCTCAAGTGCGTATTTTATAATTAAAACTAAAAGAAAATAATATTAGTTTCTACTATTATATAGCCAGATATATAACTATATATTTATTTTATTTAGCAAAATCAAATAGATTTTGTTTACAGCGCTAAAAGTTATAACATATCAAAGCGTCGACGAAGTTAAGGATCTCCTGAGACTCATAATAGATGGGAACTGGAAAAGTTGTCCGGACTTATTTACCGACTTCACCGCGCCATAAATACTTCTGGATTAAAGTGTTCAGCGGTTAAGAAAATGTAAACCGAACGTATAATATTTTCAATCACGATGTACTATTCCTTATTTTAGTTCCTTAAAAAGTCATATCTTCGATTCTTTAAAAATATCAGATATTAGGCAAGTAAATGAGTTAGTAGTACATAATAGGATAGTTAGAAATAATCTTGCCTCACCGTGTTATTTGCCTTTGTAAGTATATGGATGTACTTTCTAAACAATTTACAGGATAATTAGGTTAAGGAATTTATGTAGACGATTGAATCGTTTATCGTTACTTAGTTGCGTTTAACGCGATACAATTTTAATTCAATATTATGATTTGATCTAGTATAAGATTATGGAGATTATGAGCTCGACATTCTTGTTGTTTGCAAATTGAAATATGCTTATACTATCGTTAATAAATACAATAAGGTTTATAATGATTGATTATAAAATAATTGTAGTCTATTAAATTTAATTGTTGTTTTACGTACTGTATGAATACAATTTTTTTTGATATTGCTTGTATATACTAACAGAAAATCAATTTCTCAATTTTTGATTTTATTAGCTCAAGTTAAATCATATGATTGCAGAGATAGTTCAGTTAGTTTTAGACAGTAATTGCAGTTATGCTGAGTGAGTTAGATATTTGCCTGCCTAATCAGGAGCTTGGCACACTGTTCTAAAGTGCCGATCTGTTAGTTTTGGAACTAACCAATTAAGCATAATTTTATCTCTCGAATATTGAAAAAATAGAGTAAATGTTAGTTAAAAGTTAAGTAAATGTATATTTTAGGAATGATTGAGAATAATAAATTAATTAAGGACATAATATATGTATATTTTTCATGTGTTAGATGGTCGAAATGTGTTAAAAGTGCTTCCTTCAAATCAAAAAAGGTGTATTTTATTTCCTTCTTATTCATAATATAGAAGTTCAAGTTCAAATCTTTAGGTTTTTTGTTCGAAACTTACTCACGTTTGGAGCAAAAAGGTGACCTTCGTATGTCTAGTTAAGATCACGTGACCGTAGGCGCGGAGTACTTAAATATTATGTAACTATTTATGAACTAATTAAACTTTTTCTAATGTTTTTTATTTCCTTTACACCGTTCTGGTCTTGTAGAATAAATGTTCTAATATAATTTAATAATAAGCTGTACTGTACATAAAACTTTTCTTTTTAAATAGATACATGTTTTTTGACATTTCTATTTGGACAAAAATAAAGTTCAATGCAATATACGAATTAATACATATAATGTGCTGGACGTTATGATAAATCATGCTTATATTGTTAGAAAAAATATAATAGAACTTTGAATTAGAACCCAACTATAACTATAAAAGTGACGAATGTTAGATATAATATAATGATATAGAATTAAAAAATATGCCTACAATGTGACCACTCAATTAAAGAACAAAACTAATTTGATGTGACGTCATTGTTTAATTTATATGTTTCTAGGTGTTTATCGCGATGACTAACAAACTAAATGACCGACAACACCCACGTACATGTATGTGCAATCGCTTGTGTGCGAGATATAAGAGACCTTTGTTCAATGAAAAAACATCTCAAAGTAGTTTACCCCAAAATTTATTCTAATATTCAACATGCATTCGTGTGTCTAATAATAGTCTAGTATTTATGGATGATTTTTTTGCAAAGAGGTGATTTATTCACTTGATAATTTAATATTAAATAAATTTTTTGCAAAATTTCAATGTAGAGACTTATCATCATCATAATAAGATCTTCTTGCTTGTACGTGATATTTTAGAAAAAACTGAAAGGACAAAAATTATCCGTTATCAGTAGTTACTAAACAACCACCCACTACACCTAGAATCTACATCAACATATGATTTCTTGCTATAGTTTTCTACTTTTCAAAGCGCGGGTGAAATACACCAGAGAGCGCTTTCCGATTTATCGATAGAGGGTGGTAAGAGGCTTCTCTTACTAATTGGACTCTGACAGAATGTGTTCCGAATTATCATTTGAGCCGATAGGTATATGTATTCATATCGGGTTGCCTTTACGTATATAGCGTCAGTATCTTGCTTTAGTAATGGAATTTTCATGTTTTTTCTTTTCTTTTCCAGGATAGTTTACATGCAGAACATCGATCAGCACGAATGAGAACAAAGTGCTCAAGCGCTAAAATAATAAAGAACAATCACTTATCGGTGTTAAGAAACCTTTAAGTTTTAACGAGCGTAGCCGATAAGTTAATTAATTCATAACACAACGTGCGTAGTGCTGCGCCGTTGTCAACATCATATATCGATATCGTCGCGTAGCGCGCGCTCATTTCTCCTGTCTGACAGTTGGTCAGTGCTCGCCGGAGTCGCGCGACTCGGCCAGCACGCCCCGACACAGCCGTGGATAACCTCGGCCAGAGCCCCCTCCCGGTGAAGAGGCTGCACGAAGCGCTTCAGAGTGCGCAAGTGAAGCGGCAGCGACTCTCCCCCCCGTACCCCGCGACCGCCGCGCCCCTGCACCCCATCCACCAGCTGGCCGTGCACCAACACATCAAGGTGCAGCAGAGTATAGTGCAGCAGAGCATCGTGCAGCAGCACCAGCTGAACCTGGCCCACCAGTCCCTGCAGAACCTGCAGGCGCAGAGCTTGCAAGCGGTGCAGACGGTGCAGACGACGGGCGCGAGTGTGCAGCAGCCGCCCGGACCTGCTCAGACGCAGGGCGCGCCCTCGCCGCGACCTGCCTCGCCGCAGCACAAGAACATGGAACTCGCGCTCTGCCAGAGCATGGACTCGGTCAACACCGCCACCACTGAGGAAGAGGTAATTTATTCTTTATTTTTTAAATATAATACGAGATTGCCACTTGATCATCATCGTCAATATTCTTTTAAATAGTTACAATTATAATAACTCAAAAGACTTATCTTTATTTTCTTAACAAATTCTTTTAGTAATGCAAATGCGAAAACGTCTAATTTATCTTATATATCTCAGAATATACCTAAATTTATCTATTTAGTAACTAGATATTTAATAAGAAATACATATTTGGTATCGTTAGTTACTACATATTCAGTAGTTTTATGATTACCTTCAAATACATAACGAAATAAATATTAAATGGAATCATGACTGACTTTGAGGTTCTCTATAAAATTTTATACAAACAAAGACATACATTTCCATATAATTAATTTAACAATGACCACTAATGACATTTGATTTACTGTGTCGGATGAGACTTTATGTATCATTTAAGCGATTTGTCATCGAACAATCGTAAAGTAATATCAAAGAGATACGACGGGAGCTATCACAATGGAGAAAACGCTCGGGTATACAATAAGCATTTACTAACACAATAAAAGGAAATTTTCCTCGCCACTATTGCGGCAGAAATGAAAGATTATATATTGCATTGCAGTTTTTCTTCTTCGCTTAGTTATATAAATAAATTTATAAAACATATTTTAGTAAAAGCAAAATATATTTATATCCACTATTTGGCTGATCGTGTTGCAATGAGACGGTGGTGAGAGATAGATTCCCACTCTCAATGGTCTATTCTGATTTCACTTCTGAGCAGCTAACAAGACATAGTGCGATGTTGTGCTCCGCCATTAAGCATCCAATGTTTCGAATTCGTGGAAAGTGGGAAACGTAGTGTCTTGCCAGTCTTGTTAGTCTCTCTTCCTACCTTCCTATATGAAGGTTACAGAGTGAAGCTTGTAAAAATAGAATAAAATATTGTTTTATGAATCTGATGATATAAGTTAATTTAGTTACTATAAAGGAAAAAGAAAGAAGTTGAGTTCAGTCCTTGCGCAGAGGCACAAGCGTGTGACTGTAAACGCGACAAGTTGTGGGTTCGATTCCCACTCGAGGATTTAATATTCGATATTTTAATTTCCTCGCTCTGGTGTCGACGCAAAGCGCGGCGATAAGTGCCGCCCCTGAACACGCAATGTCTCCAGAAGTTGGCGGAAAGTGAGCAGTAGCGGAAGCGGAGTGACTTAACACTAAGATCGTTCAGCTTACCTTGCAGGCGGGATACAGTGTGAAGCTGACAAAAGTACAGGAAAAAATATAGAGCCCCGCGCTTATGCATACTACACTAACTTTACAATAAAATATCTTTATCGATATGTCAAAAACAGCTCTATTCTAGCGTTGCAATTGCGTTTTATTTCTGTACAATGGTTAACGTTGTGTTAAGATGATAAGTTGTGTAATGCTGAATCTATTTACGAACTAGTTTTTATAACGAAACGGACATACTATACTGCATATTTTATAAAACATAGGTACATTATATAGCAATATTTTTTAATTCTATGCACATATAGATATGTTTTGTTTCTATGTTTTGTTTTGTAATTAATTTAAAAATACAGAGTAGATATTTCTTTCTAAGGTACATTCCGACTAGCATGTATGTCTAGTTGTGGTCCGCCAAAAAAAATTGTAAAAACTCTTAATATAAAGACATCTTGTATATTGAATTACATTTTTTATATTTCGTATTAGTTCACTAAATAAGTTTCGATATTTCGTTTTTATATAACTATAGGTAATATATGAATATTTCTTAGTTATAACACTTTTAAAATTATTTATGATTGATATTAACCATTCTCTATCACTAGATACACTACTAAAGACAAACGCTATTTTTTTAAACAACATCATCCGCTTCACTATCCTTTTGAAGTAACCAACAACACAATTACATCAAATCGCAATTCAAACGAAATAAAAATCTTCTAGAAGTTAAGAGTAAAAGCGACCGGAGCCTTAAAGGAATAGCGATAAATTGTTCAACATGAACCGCCAGCAGGCGAGAAGTGGGCAGCGGTTGTGTTAGCGAGACAAATAGAGTGGATGTCGCCCGCCTCGTCCCGTGCGGGGGCAGCTTTATAAATTGATTCCTATCCACTACGTTGTTTCTCCCTTTGTTATGAAAAACTGTAAGTACATCTAAGTAGAGTGTGCTTAGTTGTGATTTCAGCATGAAAATTGTGAATGGAATGCTTTAAAAAGTATACTTTTTTTGTTTTCATTTGCATTGACTCTCTTTTCATTTGACTTTTATTGCGCATTATGATATTATGCGGAAACTAGTTCATGAATTTTCATATAAATTGACAAGATTGTTTATCTAAAATTGAAGAGAATATTAGAGGTCGTTTAAATAACTAGGTACAACTTTTGGTCATATTTAGATGTTTACTCAAACATGTAATAAGCTACTACTTATTCAAATTGTTATTTTCATAGTAACATGGTTTTGTAAGTTAGGCTAATGAGTTCACTTTTTTTATCTACATTTTGTAACATATGTAAAAAAGTACAGTTTCCATTTAAATTTCCTTAACTAAAAAAAAAATTGAAATACAAAAAAGAACATTAAAACATTATTAGGCATTTTTGATATTGTATAAAAGTCGATATTAGAAAAAGTAAACAGTTATAGATTTAATGAGGACAGACGATGTTTTACTTTTTATAACACATAAAAATTTAAACATAGCAAGATATGAACACTCTAGAAAATATTTTATAAATAACATTGTCTCTTGCCAAACTATAATTCAAATTAATTATCTTTGGATAGCGAAAATTTGTAAAAATCTCCGTACAGAAATGAAAATATTACATATTTTAAATGAATATATTTATCATTTCAGCATTTACAGTAGCACGCTGGTGCGGTGTCAACCGCGCAACGACTGGCCTCAAATATTACTTTTGAGGATATAACTTATTTTTTTTTTGTGTAACATAATATCACGTTACATTCAAGGGTTCAAATTCCATCATGCTTAAACAGCTATATATCCAAAGTAAATTCCAGACCACAGTCATAAGATAAACTGCGAAATAATAATTAATTTGAAAATTCTCGTTACGCGGAGCGAGTTTGTCCAGCGCATTTAGAAGTTGTCTGCGTCGCTTTGATGTGAATTCATGCACTAAGGAAAGGGGAAGGATTATAGGCGAAACCCTTTGCAAGTAGTGTGGGCGCAATCACTCAAGCGATTGATATAGCCGCACTAAGGCGTGTCACTTGCGCGTTATGGGCACCAGGTGATAGGGCACGGAGCGGGACGTTGTGTGGGCTCACTGTCCTTAAGATATATTTATGGATTTAAAATACATCTATGTATTTTAGATATATAAGGGAAAAAGTAAGCAATTTGCTTAAACACGATATTTTGATAATTTGTTGATACATTCAATGTTTTTTGAAATGTATTAGGAAAAGAAACGTGTTTGCGTATATTATTCTTGTAAATTAACTAATATCCATTAAGTACATATTATTCTTTATCATAAATTAATTGTAATCTTTTTTGGATTGCAAATAAAATATAACTGTTTGGAAGCTATACACTATTAACACGCACTGTTGTAAGGCAGAGAGGTTTAAGACATACATACATAGGTGTCATACAAGTTCATACTAACCATGTTGTGAATGTTTAGTTAGCAAAGTTTCTGTAAATGTACACAAAAGTAATTTGTTATAAACATTACAATAGATATTTAACACGAAAATCAGTTTCAACGTTTCTTGAAAGTCCTTAACGAGAACTTACGTTTTTGTCGTAATCGTAGTGCAGTCAAATGGAGTGGACTCAGAGAGATTGATGTCATTTTTGATGATCACTAGGCAACTTTCCAACTGCGTGAACGTTGAAATTATGTGGAAAATGACCGCAGCAGGTACCACGGGAAAAAGAATTTTATCGTCAGTATCTTATAGAACAAATCTAGCAAACACACGCGGACGCTTGTTTTCAATTTATTGGAATTTATAAATCAATGTCTTTATTTGCCTTGTTTCATTCAATATTATATAGGTCAAAAGACACTGAAGAGTAGTGCATGGATATATTATGTATGGATATATATGTACCTTTTAAAAATTTCTACTCAATAATATACGACCAGGAAGTTTTCGGTATTCTTTATAAGAATAGCTCTTTTATCACGCGAAAATTTAAGTGTATTTCAACAATTGTGGTAGCTAACAAACTCAAACCTCCAGGCATAAATTATTATTTAGTCTAGACCAAACAATATGTGAATTCGGATTGAATAACTAAGTAGCTAGACGGTTTGTATCAATATTTCATTTCCATGAAACCAAATGTTTAATTGTTATATATATAACTCAATACAGTAACAAACACAACTCTTGTTAACAGAAAATGTTGGAATTCTCTAGTACTGCAGAAAAGACTTAGTTTATTGTATAAAAAAGTATTGTTGAAAGTTAGAGACTTTGACTTATATATATACTTATTCGTTTTTATAAAGTCTTATAAAAATCAGCTTCACGCTGTATCCCGCACACAGTAGGGGTAGGCACAGTAGGCAGGGGGATCTAATGTTAAGACATTCCGTTCGTAACTTTCCGCTGAAATTTATGAGGCATTGCATGTTTAGTGGCGGAACTCAACGCCGGGATTTTCGTTTAAAGTTTTATATAATTGATTAAAATTGTTTCTATTCCTCAGTCTCCTTATATTATTATTATAGTTCACATATCCATTCTATCCACTGTGTTCCGCAAAACATGGTAGATGTAGAGATAATAACTGGTTCACGTGAGGCAGGGGTGCTGACGGGCGCGGTCGGCGCCGGCGGGTCTGCCTTCACTGGCGCCAGTACTGTCTAGCGTCACTTTAAATGTTTGCTAGGGTTTTATATTTACATTTGAGGAGCTCCTTGTGTCCAAATATAGCAACATTGTAGGTAATAGATAAATTACTTTTTTAAGTATTCAATAGATACTTATCTTAAAATATAATTAAATATTTTTTTAAATTCATATACAATAAATAAAAGGGGATTTTTAACTGTTTTTATTCGGTTTGGTTGCAGATAAAAATAGAAAGAATTATAAAATAAATAGTAAAAAATAGAATAGAAGATCATATTAATTAAATATTTTAAAACTACCTACTAGCATGGGACATTTTTATTGAATATTCAAATATTTATTAAATATACGTTCTGTAAATACCACTAAGCTATTTCAATTTAATGATATTCTTAAGTACCTATCATGAAGACGTCTGACGGTAACCCCTTTCCTGGATCGGATCGCCGATCGATTGACCAACTAGTCGCGGGAATCGGGTAACGGCCGCGCAGACAGTTGGTACCTGTAAGGTTTCCTGAAACATATAACTACTTTTATTTGAGTTTGTTCACATGTTGCAACACTTTGCTATCATTCCTGTAATTTTACCCTTAGTAAAGTTTAATGTATTATTTTATTTATTTTTTTTACATAAATACCAAGCCAAAGCTGTAAAAGTTACATAAAATACATATTAGTTAGTACAATAAAT
Source organism: Heliconius himera (assembly GCA_021202915.1). Lineage (NCBI taxonomy): Eukaryota > Metazoa > Arthropoda > Insecta > Lepidoptera > Nymphalidae > Heliconius > Heliconius himera. Next base: position 43,190 of record JAJHJA010001269.1, read on the forward strand.
TACTTCTTGTATCTATATATAGAAATATTTTTATTCAAATTTAAAAATATAAAATCGGTATACAGTAAAATAAAATCCAAATGCATTAGACAAATTCTCAAATACCGCCCGCGCGATATCTCCATTGCCACTGAAGAGAAAATTATTAAATCACTCGAACTCGATCGCGGTGACATTCTTCGAACGAATTGAACAGAAGAACTCTCGTAGAGCGGAATATAGACACCTCAACCGCTCCAACAGTTTGTCCATCTAATTTGTACGGCGGCGCTCGACTGTAAAAACAAATAGCCCGTCTCACATTCCCCCCTCTCGACAATAAAGATAGATATATTCTGATAAAGAGAAGGAAAAGAGGTTCAGTTTCTTTAAGAGTTGGTTTTGCGATTTGTCAACGTACGATCGCCAGTTAACTTTAACTTAGTTTTACTGATTACCAAATCTTATTTGTTGTATATTAGGTGGTCCCTTTGCAATTATTAATCTTGCTTCATCTAATGTTCTCGGTTTGAGGTTAGTCGTGGCAAAGTTTTAATTGAATTTGTTTGTCGATTTTGGCTTTTTGACGGGAGCGTGTTGCGGCTCGAAAACAATTTTTAGGTAACGCTTTACAGAATTTCGCTTATGAATTCACCTGTCTCCCAACTTTATTACACGTTGATGTTTTCGTAGGAGCATATCAACTTAATTTTAATTATGAATAAAGAAGATTGTTTTTAATTAAAATTCATATTTTAAATTTTATTTTATTAATCGATTTATATTCTCATATAATTTAATTTAATTCTAGTCCTCCAATTTTGAGGCTAGTCATTACACACAGTGTGACTGTAAGCCGAGTATGACTGTAAGCACGACCGGTTGTGGGTTCGATACCCATTCGAGGAAGTGAAACATTTAATATTCATTTAATTTCTTCGCTCGGGTGTCGAGGCAAGCGGCGTTGAGTCTCGCTACTCAACACGCAATGAAATCCAGATTCTTCCAGAATTAGTCGAAAAATGGAAAACCTAGTGTTTTAACACTAGATTCACTGAAAAAAAAAAAGAAATTTAAATTCCATAAAAATCCCATACTTGAGTAATTATCAACGTGACATTCTCAGGACTTAAAGCGATGCAGAAGCTATTCTTTTATTCTTCACATTCTTACTCTTTGTAAGATATTAAATTGTTTCAATTTATGTTAGCGTTTTATTAAGTATACCGCGTTCGTAGAATGTCTGCTACATATTGTTAGGAAGTAACTTTCATTGTGTTTTTGCGTGTAAGTTGAGTTTGTTTTACAGAATTATATGTGTTGTTGACTATTATTTTTAAGCAAGTTATATAAAAGTTCTTGAATGCTATTTCAAAAAGTGATGTTGTTTTATGAACTTGCTTCACTTCTCCGAATCTTGAGATGGATAACATAAAACAAAGAAAGTATATTATTTCATTCCCTCAGCTATGAACAAACGTTTGAACGACTATCATCAAGAGAAATGATCTCAATTATATGTCATGTCTATAAAGCTGAGGGAAACAGCAATATCGGCTTAAAGCGTGAACAATGGAATGGGCGCAGAGGCTCAGCCAATAACTGTTGCTTGATTCCTCTAACGTTTTGCACCTCGGATTACCGGTGGCACGTGTAAACAGAAACTTCACTTCGTCCTACTCATTTCACTACAAGCTGTAGTGTGTGGGATTTTGACGGGTTGTACCAATTTTGATCATTTTTTTTTATTTGAAAATTTTAATTTGGTACATTTCTAACAATGGTATCCATGAGAAAATCACCCAAGACAAGTGGACGAATAACTCAATATAAACCCAACAGGTTTCGAAGATTCTTTTTTAATGGAAAGGATACATACACATCAAGAGTTGTTTGATGAAAGTTTGGTTTAGTTCTGATTATGGGATTGAAATTGTAGAAGTCGTTTTTTTTTTCGTTTAAAATTATAATTATTAACTTTTACATAGCGTTAGTTTCAAAGGTTTCTTAAGGCTCGCTTTTTTATATTACCTTATGGAATTTAAATTTAGCGTATATTAAAGTGAACAGTCAAACTATAAAGCAAATTATCTATTGAGCAAATGGAAAGTGGAGCATATAATGGTAAGCGTTTCCATTGCTGCTCCACTGCCCTGTAAAGGATGTAGCTCGCTTATGTTTCTACGTTTAATTATATATCAGGCTCAAGTTAATAATTCTACCGATTTCCCTTTAGAACCAAATACAGTTAACGAAATGATTCTGTTCTTTATTCCCCGCCTCGGTCTGTATATTTACATTAGGCAATTATAATTTTCAAACTTTCTTTCATTTATGTATATTGTTTAAAAACGCATTTTTTTATTGTAATTGAATCAGACCGATTATAGAATTAGCAGTTTTTATCGTGTATAGCAATTCGTAGAACGGTAGTGAAGTAATTAAGAGTACTCAGCGTAGTAGGTATTTATTGTGCACTGTGCAAGTACCTTGGCCACCAGCCAAACAGACTTAGAGCTTCGTGAATCGTACTAATGTGCTTAAGTCGCTAGTATTTGAATGTGACGAATTAACTGAAATAAACAAAAAATATTTGAAATCTGAAATATCCACTTTACAGTCTTGTAGTGTTTACCACCGAACGAACTGTACTATTATACCAAATGCAAGACGAAAAACGGGGCCCGCATTGTGAGCAGAAAATCGAACTTGAATGTCGCGAGACGAAAGGCTCTTTGTGCACAATCAATGGCCCCTCGATTGCTGATAACTTTCTTTGCAGTCTAGAAGTTTGAGTTGGAAACTGCTGGCGGGTATCCGTTCTAGAGTTCTTGTGAGCAGTTTCTAATAATGAAACTGAATCAGATATAGCAATAAATGTATTTGTCTTGTATTGTAGGGATGAGTTCTAAGAGGGAAGACAATTAGCGAGCAGATTCTCTTTTTAAAGATGCGACGTGGGAACGGAAAAATCTTGTAATTTTTCTTTTTACGGATTCTCGTATGAAAGCGAAATTAGACCTATTGTTAACAAAATGTATCTGTTGAATTGTTATTTCTTATGTAAGTCACGTTTATTCTTTCTTATGGGACTTATATTAATATTTGTATATTAAGTGAGTAAAGGAAGCTTCAAGCTTTAATTCTCAAAGCTTTGTTCACCTAACATATACATTATGCTTTAAAACCTTAATAGGGATATTAACAAAGATAATAATTCAAAATCTGGGGGCATTACTGCAGAAATTAAGATGTAGCTTCGTAGCGGTCACGTACAGGGTCGCCTTGGTAGAAATACGAAGGAGCTCATCGCTCTGGCTCGTTAAGCGTCGGAGCGTGCTTTTATTACAGCAAAGCGTGCGCCGCGCCCGGGCGACACTTGAATATTAAACCATCAACTCTAGGCCATGCATATTGCCCCGGACCCGATTGTAATCGAGCGTACAGATGAGCGTCACGCACGGTTCGACTCTCCTCTCCGACTCGCCACGTCGAACGCCGGCCGCAATTTGTCGAGATGAATAATTACATCACTGATGATGTACTCCAGTGAGAGGCGACGAGCCGTTTGCTATGCATCAAGCGGACGATAAGACGCTCCTGTAGGCAACGGAAACATTCACTATGAATGTTATTTCGGATTTATAATGTTTTAAGATAGATTGTAGGCAATTTCCTGATCTCGTTAAAATTTCGTATATAATCTGCATCGATCGATCGAATTTCACTCATTTCTTTCTAAATTATAAAGAGGCACATGTAAGCCTCACTGTTTATAAAGACTTTGTATATATTTATCTTTTTAATTGTTGTTAAAAAGGAATGATGTATTTACTACCCAGTAAGATTCTAATTAGATATTAGTCATTTTTTTAATGTAAGAGAATTCAGTTATGATAAAGGTTTACAGATAACCATTCCATTAACTACTGAATTTTGTAAGTTTGTTATAGCTACAAGACGACGTTAAACCAAAGTGATTACGTTCCAGATAAAATGTATCACAATGGAAATATATGATAGTGATGCGATGTTGCAGACATTACTGATGGGCAAGAATTCACTACAGCTGTTCTAATGTGTTCCGTTGAGTGTTCGTCCGAGTCGATAATTACTTACAATGTAATTACGAAGTGTGCCAATGGGCACTGAGCAGTGCCCGACTGCTTGCCCCAGCACTATTGGATACATATTTGATCGGTTTATGCGGTCAATTTAGTCGGTGCTATGCGAGACCTACATACACAGGGCCGTGAATGTATGCGTTATTGATTATTATTATTCTATAATGCGGCCCGGATATTAATGAGAAACTTATTGATTATTAGAGAAAGGAGATATGTGAAAGCTAATATTTAAAAATATATATTAAATCTTTATTACTAGACTTTATAAGAGCCCTTCCTAGAAATACCTGCTTGCCATACGCTAAAATTCGTCATCTCGGTTATATTGTTGAATCTATGAGAATTTAATGTTAGGATTCCACGAATGTGTGTCAATCTATAGTAGCGGGTACTAACTTAAATAATTTTCATTTAATAATTAATTTAACTATTATTTAGTCGTTTAAAAAAGCGCCATACTTATCCTTCCTTTTAGACAAATCCTATGACTAAATTATTATTGCATAACGATATAGATATAAATTTTAAAATACTATTCTAGCTTATGCCTAGAGTAGAAGGTGTTATTGTTTTAATGAAAAATTATGATGTGTTTAATCAGCAAGCATACTGTTTGTCACATATCTCTTTATTGTCACAGCGCTGCCCCATTGTTGTTTTACAAAAACGCAATAAAGAGCACGGAAGTGGAATAACAAATACATTAACAATATTACATTTAATCCCCCTGATGCGTTGCGAGATCATCCGGTAGTGCGGACGTCGACGGCGCGCCACAAAAGGTGCTATGATTTACAGCGCATACAATATGAGAGGGCTCGCCACATTGACTGAGTGCGACTCTTAATATTATATTTTGCAAGATTTTTTTTGTTATACTAAAGATGTCGGAATTTTCGTAAGCTTGAAAATTTGTTTGAGTCGTTCTCCTATCGTGGTTGTGTGATCTATAAAATAACAGAGCATGTAACTTGAGAACAGTCGTGGCGCAGGGGCACAAGCGTGCGACTGTAAACGCGACAGGTTTTGGGTTCGATTTCCACTCGGGGAAATGAAATGTTTAATTATGCCTCGCTCTGGTAGCGAGGCAAAGTGCAGTATTGAGTTCCGCTACTTAACTCTCAACATTTCCAAAATTCGGCGTAGAGTAGAAAACGGAAGTATCTTAACGGGAACGTTCATAATACTAGGTTGCAAAGTTCCCTTTTTGCCAGTGTAATGGGAACAGTTGTATTTATATTACAGATAAAATCCTTTGATTTTATTACTAGCAACTTGCTTTTATGTATCTAACAATAAGGTAAAAATAAAACATAAATAAATGCAAAAAAACTGTTTATTTCATTATAGATTATAAACTTAATTATGTTAGCAATTGACTTGCAAACATCTTTTGTTCTTTTACATTAATAATTCAAAGAAAAATACACGTTTATTATAATTATGTACGTAAGTAAAGAATAACTTTTTTATCTTTATTTATATTTCTTGTTAACTCTTGACAGCTATAGAGTCAACAGTTGTATGCGAGAACACCCCACACCAAAACAGTCTGTACCGTAGTTATTCACAGTGGGCGCGATATTAACATTCGGCGCGCATATTGCGGAGTGCGTCTTACTGCCACGAGTCTTATTATATGATTATTACTAGTTTCTACTTGCGACTTCGCGTGGTTTATGTTTGCATTTATTTGTTCTGTGTAGGTACTGTATTGATTTATATTAAATTAAAATAAATAATGTTAGTCTGTTTTTCACCCTCCTTTTCAGGATATCTTTAACGTTAGGCGCGTAAACCAATGCTGTTTTTTTGGCAAAAATTATACCTCATTTGATATTTCAAATCTTTTATATATTAGGGAAACGAAACGCTTGGCGCTAAAGCGCGTTAAGCTCTGCCACTCAATACAAACAAATTTTGAGTCTAAAATTCTAAATTCAAATATATGTAAGTATATTATAATGGTCATAAAGTCCTCACAAACGAAGTTCCGGAGGCCACTAGTTCTAAATAAATATATATATCTTCCATATTTATAATAGAAATTTGGATTCATCTCTAGTCCGGTTTAACAAAAAAATGGGTACAAAACAAGAGATAGTAGGTACAAAATATGTTTCTAAGCAAGTATATAAATACACAGAAAATTCGGGAGAAGAAACCTAGTATTGAGATACTCCGTTTCCCAGTTTCCGCTGAATTTTCGAGGTATTGCGGGTTGAGCAGTGGAATTCGAAGCCGCACTTTGCCTTGTTACCAGAACAAAGTAAATTACAATAGTGATCGTGAATATGTTTCATAATATATAAGTTATTCATACATACATTTTATGACGGAATGAAAAGCGGTAATATTTTATAATTTCCTAAAGGAAGCTAGTTTAATGACAATATATTGCTAGTATATACTTTCGCCTCGATCTACGTCATAGGAAAGAAATGGCTGTGAGGTAGGTACCTATAGGGAACGATGACGACCTAATACTTAAGTAAGACATGCATCTTACTTCTGTTGTGGAATTAACAAAGAAAAATTAATCACATATCGATTTATATTTTAAAATAAGTGTTTAGTACCTACATACTTCATACTATTAGCGGCTACTCGCTAAAATCAATATCGTAATATTATGTAGTAGGTATATGGAAATTTGTTAAGGTATACTTATATTAATAATTTCTGTGAAATTAATATTCAGAAAGTAAGCGATGTTTCAACATATTTACTGTAATATCATTTTATATAGATAAGTATTTTTACATTGTTGCATATATGTAACTAAATTGATACTTCATTGGATATTTGAAATTCAGATTAAGCTAATTATGTACGCTTGCACATTGCTGTGTGTTTATGATAACCATGTAAGTCATGTCAAGGAAACCACTTCGACTGGTACTTGTGGCGTTTCGTTACAATATATCAGATGGATACAAAATTTGCTCTATTACTAAGTAAGTAGCACATGCGCTTTCGCAATTTTACAATTTATTTTGAGTCTCTAATTACATGTGTGCTATTTTAGCGCAGCATAGGAAATGCCAATTAAGAGTAATTGTTGGTGGTGGCGTTGGAAAAATATATATAGCGACCGGTTCGATTAATTAAGTCCTACGTGAGCGGCGATGTCGTGTTGTAGGCGCTGTTATCATCAAAATTTATGTCACTAGCGGATTAACGTCATATACGAAACCCACAAAACTCCATATTTACTAATAATTGTAAACATCATTTAAGACTTTTAATTAATCGAGCGTCTAATATCCCGTAGGTCGTACAATTTCTCTACAGGTTCCAACAATATGAATCTCAGGTTCCTCGGTATTGGTACCTCGTCACTATCATACTGATATAAAGTAAAGATTTGCCACAAATGATATAGAAAGCCACGAAAGCGCTGCGCGGGTTGTGCATCTAATCAGCTTATTTGCCGACACGAGCTCAAAGAACGTGATTTAATAATGTGCAGTGTGTTCAATGCCTTAACGATGCGTGGATATCGGGTGGCATCCACGTACTCTGATCGATTCTATTTCAACGGCGTAAAGACTGAAACTTCAGGTTTCATTTAACTGTTCCTCCACCCTGAACTGTTCCGTACGTATATCGATGTCTCGCGACAGTTGGCGCGCGACCAACGCGTTGTCGTTAGATGCCGATTGACCATTTCGTTTTATTTTATGCTCTCATCAGGACCTTTGCAGAGAAATTACTGCTAAACTCAAGAAATAGAACAAATAACTACGCCTACTAGATGGTATTTTCATTATTTCTGATTCATGCACATTACTTACATGTAGGTTCCCATTTTATGATGTTCGCCGAAGTGGATAGATGTGGTATATTTTATCTAAATTATATTTTATTCTATTTTCCTTTATGTCATATAATACTTCCGTCACATCAATGTTTATGCTTATAATTTATTTTTAATATATTTGCTTTAAATCTAATATCGCTTAAATAAAAATAAACGTACTGTCAATATATTTAGTTTAGTCTTGGAACATAATTCTGCAGAAGATTGGATAAGATAAAATAATATGGAAAATCCGAGTATATCGTCGCTTTTCTGCGGGTTGTGCTTATTATGTAAATGCGATCCCGATGTGTTTTGTTGGTAAATTGAGGCGCAACACACGAACCCCGAAACAAATTCTATAAAATAGTTCTAGAGTTTATAGTGAAAATATTGTTTATAAACGCTCAAGGCAACCCAAAGTGAGATTTACTTTCAACTTTCATACCCTAATTATAATAAAATAATATTGTATTTCACTTCGAAATATTGTTATAAAATTGTTAGTATAACGAGAAACTAGTAAATAGTAAGCGACTCAGATAAATTCCAAATGAGAATCGAACTCAAAGCCATCATTTGCAATCAGCTACGATAAATTAACCATACAGGCGCGTATTTCAGATATATATGTATTGTGTGTGTGTGTGTGTGTGTAGTATATATATTATGTTGTTATTTTGAGTGGAGTATGTGATATTAAATTCTGAGTTCCGGAAGCATTGAGTGTTGGGTGGTGGAACTCAACGCCGCGCATCATTTGCATCGAAACCAGAGCGAAGAAATAAACATTTAAATAAATATTCCTTTTCCTCGAGTCGGGATCGAATCCACAACCAGTCGCATTTACAGTCATACACTGGCCTCAAGTATATTGTGCAAGCAATTCGACAGCTAGTTTGAAATCTAGTCGTAGATTGATCTGATATTATAGAACAGTCTAGGCAGCTTACTATAATATTATTTGTTGTGCAAGTACCTAATACACGGTGTACGTATAAAGAATGACAATTGGTATTACTCCCACGTCGTTATCAAGGTCGTGTGCTAGTGCGTTGTTGATATTATCGTTGAAACATGTTTTTAGTTTACATTCGTAAGGGCCTAACGTTAATGAAAACGTTTAGTTTATGCACACTAGATAATTGTACGAATTAAATGTGTATTAAAATTATGTTCTATTTCTTATATATGTCTAAGTTTCAGTTGCGGCATAGTTTACCTACTATTTATTATTATCGTTAGTTTTATAGATGAATAATCTAAATAGTCTCAGCAAATTATTTTCCATCTCCAGTGGAATATATATTAAAATTGCTTATACTAACTGGATATTAAAGTATTATAGTTTGAGATAACATAAATTGTCGCAAAACTTAGTAAAAGATGCAGACTAAGCATGCAATATCTTTATAATAATAGAAAGCGGAGAAATTCCAAGACCAGAATGAAGGCGGATAGTAAGGATAAGTTATAGGTGTTGAGTTCGATACCCATACGGACCCCAGGACATAATTTGTTTTGAAATTTATCTATGAAATAACAATGACTAATGATTCATTTATTTACATAAATATATCTAATATAGATCTGTTGTCTGATCGCTAGTACAGTATCTTCTGTTTGAAATGAAACAACTATATACCAGTTGTCTAAACCAGAGCCAGAGAGAACGGAGCGCCAAACACTACGATTTTCTACATACCTCTTTCGTCTTGTCCACTGTCGTCAACCTCTTCATACATGCTGTCCGGAGGGTCTTCATGCTTTTTACGTGACCTTCGTCTTGTATCTTTAATACTGAGTCTCTGAGGTCTCCGACACCTCTCTCATCGCTCACTTTTCCTCCATAAATCTGTTTTGCTATTTTGTTCACCAGAAATTATATCTTTAAACAAAATTATTTACATAAACCATATTCTACATATCCTACATATGTAGATGTGTAGAGCTATTCTGTCCCGCTTACTTACTCTGGAGCTGTAGCTACATGGATGTGTCGCGGCCACTCCACCGAGCGACGTGTCCAACTCCAGTGCGTCTGAAACCCCCCAGCGCAGCGTGTAATCGAGCCAAATATGAACGCGTAATTGCTTATTTGCCTCATTTCGGATCCACTCGCGATCGTGTCCGCGGCCAGCGAAATGTGATCCGGCCGTGCGCTTTTGTTTGATTGACGTTTTAGTCCATTTTGTGAGCTTCGCTTCGCTTTTGAACAATTTATATAGATATATAACATATTCTTAGATGAGATTAGACATTTTCTTTATTGTGGGATTTTTTTTAGGATTTTGTTAAATAGCATTTGATTCGTATGCCAATTAAAGATATTAGTTTTACGATATTTATCGTGTATAGCAGGGTAGGCAGAGAGAAACTAGTGTTAAGACACTCCATTTTCCATCTGATTTTAAGATACTGCATATTGAGTGGTGGAACTCAAAATTTATATAATTAGGCTCTGTGTCGACAAAAAAAATAAAAATTATTTCTTACATTATAATTTAACATATATATGAGATATTAGCAACGTTATTTATATTGTAGCCAAATTATAGAAAAAATAATTGAAAAATACTGTAAAGTTTTATCTTAATCCGTTAAGTCGTTTTTGCTTGAAAGTGGAAGAAACATCCATCCATACACAAACTTTCACATTTATAATATTCATAGCATTATAAGTTCAGAATTTAACGATTTTAATGCATACTTTATTCTTTCCAGGTAAGGATACATGCTTCTCTTATACTAAGACGATTAGCGCTTTTTAAGGTAAGATTAAAGTGTTATACATATAAACATATTATGTACGAGTTAGCTTATGCAACTTAAATATTTTAGTAGCTCTTAGTATTTATGTTTTAGTGTAATAAATGTATATGTATATTATAATAACCGTAATTTTAGTTTTCTATATAATCGCCTGTTGAGTTAACGTCGGTATTTTGTACGCGGTGAATTCAGAACATAGTGCTGATTTTGCGGTTGTGTACCAACATTCACGTCGCCATCCGTGCGTGCTTTAGTTCTGCCCGCATGGTACCTACTTGTGACGCTCAAAGGTAACTCATGTGAATGTTCCATAATATTATGAATGCGCTGAGTGTTAAATATAATAACGTATGTGGAAAATAATATATATATACAATATAAAAATCATATAATTTAATAAAATTTTCCTATTTTGGCATGTCATTTTGGTTTCATATTTATGATATAACATCGTGCGGTAAATATTAATAGCAAGTAATTCAGTAGTTAAATATTATAAAAATGTATATTAATCAGGGTTTAGTAGCGTAGCATACATACATATATGTACTTAAATGACACGAAATATCTGTTTATCTATTTTAATCTTTCTGCTAATATAAAATATGTCTTCATTTTACATCGTTGAGAAAATTACAGGTTAGATAGTGAGTAGTTATACAAATAAAAGTAGATATAGAAATTTCACTAAAAAACTTTTTTATACAAAATTAAACTTGTGAACAAGTGAATAAAATGTATTTGATAGATTAACTTCAAAGAGGATATATAAATCTATAGCGTAGTTGATATTGTTAATAGTATATATAAATATATGTACATCTATAGCGTAGTTGATATTGTTAATTAAAAGCCGAATGCGCAAGTGGTTTCGATTAAATATTTTGTACGTTTCTCCGAAACAAATCGAGTGTATTCACAGGGAGCATAATAAATGACAATGCAAAAAGACAAGTAGACGGACGTAGTGCCGGTGTAGTGTATGGTGCAGGTATTTCGCAAGCGGTTTCAGTTATATTGCCCAAGAACACAACAATGTATAACGAGTTGCAATAATACTCCGTATAGCGCGCTGACGCGTGAATTACTGCTTGCTTTACAGTGGCTCGAGATGATAACTTATCACAGTTATTGTTTAATGCGTTTTACTATTATTAAATATTTAGGGAGGCAGAGGAAAGCTAGTGTTAAGACACTCCGTTCCCCTTATTTTTCACCAATTCTGAAGGCATTGTATGTTGAGTGGCGGAACTCAACGCCGCGCTTCGCGTCGACAATACGGCGAAGAAAAGAATGCAAAATAAATATTTCAATTTCTTCGAGTGGAAGTCTCGAACCCACAACCAGTCGCGTCCACATTATTAAATACATGATATTGAATACTTATTGTTGTTTGTGCGTGTGGTTTTGCATGCGAGTGCTATTCTATTTAGTCCGCCAATCAATTCGTGACTATCGCTTTATATTTTACCACATACGAAAAGATCACGTTGCGGATTCAATTTTGCTCTGTTGATGGAATTATACATATAGGTATATTTTTTTATTTTCGTTCCTCGCATTTCGGGCTTCCAGTTTTTGAAATGTCCGTGATATAGAAATATTTTAGATCAGGGAAGCAATTTTCAGATTTCGAATATTATTTTTTAACGAATTTTTGGTATAGTCATATTTGTCAACAAGTGAAAAAAGATATTCATTAGAAACCTATATATATTTATTTATGTTGCAATTGAAGATGATTAAAGTTCTTTTCACTTTTAGGGTTCCGTACCTTACATGAAAAAACAGATTCCTTATAGGATCATTAATTTGTTGCATGTCTGTCTGTCAAGTTTATTTCGAGATCGCGTAAAGGTGTCAATGGAGTACAGAAAAAAATAAATCTTCCAAGTCAATGCAATTAAAAGACACGAGCATTATACAACGTATTTGCTTCATTTTGTTCGAAATTCGCCGCTTATCTATAGGGTACTGCCTGTGGGCCTACAGTTATGAACTAAGGCACGGAAAATGTTAGTATTTCATAGAAAAAAAACCATTCTAAATTAATATTTATAGTTTATTTCATACAAAATGAGTACATATATTCATATGCAAATTAATGTTTGTTAACTTTTATAAGTTGAACTTCCCGTTAACCTACAATTCGAACGAATTGTAGGTTAACGGGAAAAATTCGACTCGCACAAGACCGGTTTTTTTTACACATTGCAGCAATAAGCATGTGAAAAATGAAAGCTTTGATAACGCCAAATGAAACCAAAACAAGTCGATGTAATCGTTCAAATTAGATTTAGTTCAAATTAGAATTGATTTTTAATCAATAGAAATATGCGAAAAACAAAATGTCGATAAATCAAATAATATTGTACTCTTCATGCGTGAGAGATGTAATATTTTTTCCCAATGAAGCAATCGTCCATTCACTATGGTAGTCGTTTTGTTACGTGCTAGTTCTTAGTTATACGTATGAATTGACAATAGTGGGAAACGGTTACCGAGTTTTAGATTTCTATCAGTGTGACCTTAAGCTTTTTAAGCTATTAACGCCATTTCTATACCAATGCTAAACAAAACGGTTGCATATTTTTGTTTTTTAAACTCGTGCATCCTCCGTTGTATAACTTGTTGTATCAAGGCAAAAAAAATCGGAAATTTATAACTCTATTATCCATTTTTCGACTGTATTGCATTTAAAGAATAATTTTCCAGTATAACTGATGCTTAGAGTAAAACTAAATGAAGGAAACATCCGACAATAATAAATAGAGATAATGTTCAGAAGAAAAAGTTAATGAGCGCCACTAAGAGTAACAAAAATACCTTATTTCCGATAATATAACAGAACACAGTTATAACTGTGTATGTAAGAATTTAAAAATAGAAAAGTAGATATAGGTATTCTATCTATAATATTTATCTACAGAAGTCAAGGCCAGCGACAAACATATCATGATTGTTTACAAACTGTACGTTTCATAATACATTATTAAGGATGCGATAATAGTTGCCTTCCGTTTCTCGTCTCGCTGACATTTACACAAGTTCAACAGATCGATGACTAAGCATTCGCCGTTAAAGGCGAAACCTGTAAAGAAATATTTTGTGCTCCGGCTTGTAGTAAATTTAAGATTCTATAAGTTATTTTATTATTTTATTGGTCTTCGAGTATCTGACAGTTAAAGGATTTCACATTTCACATTTAAATAGAGTAAAGTATTCAAAATTAAGAAAGTGAAATGTGATCATTATAAAACTTTAGCGTTACGTTAGAACAAACGTAGAGAATGATTATTATAAAGCATTCCCTGTGAAGCTGTATTTGAATAGAACCATGATCCTATTTCATCATTTTCAAAATTTCAGACCGGAGTTAACATTCTCAATGGAAAAGTTATATACACGATGCATGCTTATAGCATTTAGTTTGTATTGTTCCTATTCCACTGCAGATAGTAGTTTTGTGTATTCCTGCATGGAGCCGCGCAATTTTATTAAAACTCTTTGTTTGTATATATATATATATGCAATTGGAGTAATTTTGAGTTTATATTCTATTGTTTTTATTAATACCTTCCTAAGGCAGTATAATAATTAAAATTATTAATTGTCGCCCATGTTGTAAATTGTAAAACACACTGTTTTTTAGTCATTTTACAGTAATAGAACTACATGTTTGTTTCTATACATATTTATAATTTTTAAATGTTTACTGTAACATCAATCATATAAATAAAATATATACAAAAACTAAATGATATAAAAAACCTTTCATATACGATGCTTTGTATATGTATACTATTTTTTCAAGGTTATATCAACAACTGAATACTTACAGTGAGCGAAGATGTAATTACGTTAGAAACTTTATCCCACGCCTCAGAGGTTAATATGTTACGCTAATAGACATTGATACCTTTACCTTGTGGATAAATTACCGAGATTAATTTATTTCTCGATGCCAGTTTAGATATTGTTATCACGTTAAAGTAAGATCTTGATAGGAACTGAACACACATAGAAATGAAAAGTGGGCAGCCATTTTTTTCATCCTGTTTCCTAATTTTCTTAATATTTTTTTTTTTCAGATTTTTAGTCTATTGTTTTTCTTTTTTAATCTATAAATATGAATAGAATACTCTTACAACACCTCAACAGCGCATCATATAAAAGATGTAGGGCAGTAATCAATCAAATAGTATTGTAACAGTACCTTAAGCCACTTAACTAATGCGATGCGTTGTACAATAGTCAGTATTAGCTTTGTAACGTATAAAGGTGTGGTCACATAGAGGTAAGGGCGTGCCTACACGCGAACACCCCATTAGCACTGACTATATTTCATACACTCATATAAAATGCAAGTGACGTGTCCACATTTATAACAGTGTTGGGTGACATAGGAAAAAATATAATATTCGTGGGGGCATTATTTAGTAACAGACGGCCAGGAAGGGAAAAAGTTTTGGGTAAACATACATACATAACTGTCTAACTTTTTATTATGAACGTGGTTATCATGGTTTGCGGCCACATATTTACTTATGTAAGGGATTTTATTTAATTTGGCTAATATTTTTGTTGTTTTTAGCGTTTTTCATACTTCAAAAGGGAAAAGCGGAACCCTTATAGAATCACTTTGTTGTCTGTCTATCAAGACCATTTATGTCGAGATCGCGTGGAGGTATCAAGCTGAAGTTAATGTCAAATATTTATGTCTATGGTCCCTTAAAGCACAAAAAAGAAACAAGCTTTTAAGTTAACTTAACCAAAAGATTTATACTGCGATTTTGCTGAATTTTGTATGAAATTCGCTACGTAATCAAAACCTATATGGTACTTTTCGTGGACCTACTGTTATAAAATTTGGCACGAAGTAAAAACTTATAATACAAATAAAGAAACAAATCCGAGAAGTGGAAGTTTATAGGTATTTCATAAAAAAAAAATAATAACAAATTTATATTTGTAATTAATTTAATTCAAATTGAGTGCATTGCCCGCAAACTTAATTTTGTCAAGTTATATAATTTATATTACTTAAATTTATATTTCCATTTCTTCGCTCTGGTGCCGAGGTTAAGCGCGGCGTTGAGTTCTGCCACTCAACACGCAATGCCTCCAGAATTCGGCAGAAAGTGGGGAACGGAGTGTCTTAACACTAGGTTCCCTCTGCCTACCCTGCTGTGTGCGGGATATAGCGTGAAGCTAATTTAATTTTTATTTTTTTTATTTATATAAGTTATACCTATTTCCCGTTCATCTAAAATCCTAAAAATGGTATGGAAGCCTCGTTGAGCAAGTCTGACTCCCACTTAACCGGTTTTTTCATTAATATTAATAAACAATTTAACATTAATATGAAATAGTCTCAGGTATTATTTTAAAGGTAATGTTTTATATAAGCAAGAAAATTAATTGTTACACTTCTAAGCATTACAAATTTTAATTTAATTTTGAAAAATATCAAACTCAAAACATTCATAGCCCATCCAAGTTAACAATTATCTAATCAAATAGGTAATAGAATTAAAACTGAATCTTAAAAATCTTGGACTAAAATATTATTTAATCCTAGATAACTTAATCCTCCGTTTAGCGTCTAAAGTTACCAAATCCATCTAATATTAGCTACACCATAATTACTCTTACCCACGCTTATATTGCTAGGGCCTATGAAGCGCACAAATACAAGAGGATTTATTGATCCGTTGATAAGGCCTACGTTCTTATCTAGAGTGGCATATTGTTTTTGCTTTATAAAACTTCGTTAATATTAAATCCATTTGCTTCCAACCACCAAACCAAACACCTCTGCCCCCTCTTAATGTATATTTACACTAGTTTTACATATTAATACGAAATCTCGCACTAAAGTATATTTTTTATATATAGAAAGAAATTTTTCCCGACTGCTAAGGAAGGGTTATGTTTTTCGCGCGTATCTTGTATGTATGTAATATTCTTTATTACCTCGTATCTCCAGAACCGCTGAACGGATTTACATATTTGAGGTGTCGTTAGATTCGTATTAGCAGCCCAAGTGTTCTTAGATAGGTGACGTTAATAAAAAATAATCATGGCGGCTGTGGTACGCCATTGGACGTAGTGAAAAAAAATTGTTTCGTTCCGAATACTACAATATGGGTATCAAATTAAAGAGCTCAATTTCAGGATTTCAAAAAGGTATATCATGATTATCATTACCATAATAAATTCTAACAAAAAATTGAAAAATAAAAAATATTTGTAAAAACAAAAACCCCGACTGCATCAAACTAAAAAAAAATAAACAAGTCCAATAGTTTATTAGGATTAACAGTCGGGACCTTTTTAAATTATGCGAGGTTCCTGGTAAAGATTTTTTTGATTGAAGAATTACTTATAGGTCCCGACTGTTAATCCTAATAAATTATTGGACTTGTTTATTTTTTTTTTAGTTTGATGCAGTCGGGGTTTTTGTTTTTACAAATATTTTTTTATAGTTTATTTTTACCTGAAGATTCTACTGAAATACAAATATATATTAATTCTTTAAATTTGACTGATGGTTTTTAAAAGTATTTTAATAGAGGTTTTTTAATATATCCTACACAAAACTTATTTTAGCCGTTGCTTTGAGCTGAAATGATGTTGCAATTTAGATTAGTCAGTGTAGTTACTCTAAGTCCTGTATGTAATCGGGACGTGTTGAGCGTAATTAGAAAAGTTGGCACTGCTGAAGCTTTTAATTAACATAAAGTATCTGAACTTTACTTCTCTGATTGTCACATGAATATACTCGAAACGCGCAAACTAAAACTGGAAAGGGGCAAAACGACAATAGCACCAACTAACTAAAAAGGCAATTTTTTGAAATGTATGACGGGAACGGATATAACGTCAAATAACACCAGTGTATATCAACTAGATGTATATCTGCCCCGACAAAAAGTAATATCACGGGAAAATAATAATAAAACAGCAACAGTGTGAGATAGAAATTATGAGATATGTCAAAGAGTGAGGGAGAGGAAACATATTGTCAAGCACCTGCCACCCTTCACCTGGCGCGAGGCTCGTTCATATTTGATTAGGTTTCGCTGGGACGTCAGTTGTGACTAGGAATGCGAGATACAGAGCAAACTGCTAATGATACTGTCCGCTGCAGAAATTACACGACATATTAAGTGCCTTATCAAATCTTATTGTCGTCTGTATTATTCATTTGTTACGAGCTCGTCTATTGGCAATTGCTTAGGATTCTAATCAACAGTGTATTGCATTTTGGATGACTAAAGTAACACCTATTTTTTGAATTAAAAAAAATAATGGTAATTGTTTTAATATATTGAACTAAATGAAGCCAGTCGTGGCGCAGGGGCACAAAGTGTGCCTGTAAGTTGTGTATGAGTTCCGCCACTCAACACGTAATGCCTCCAGAAATTGGCGGAAAGTGGGGAACGGAGTGTCTTAACATTAGGTTCCCTCTGCCTACCCTGCTGTGCGCGGAAGCTGAAAAAAAACAAAAAATAACTAGATAATAATGCTAGTTTGATCACCTAACTATATTTTAAATATACGAGTACAATTTCCCTCAAGTGATTGAACCCAAAGAAATAGTTGAAAATGTAATTATTTTAAAATATTTAATGTTAATTATTGAAGTTGTAAATGTATGAGTTTTGGACAACATTTTGACACTGTACTTAAGAGTTGTTTGTTTATAAAGAGCTTAAATGAAATGGTCGTAAAAATTTGTTAGTAGGTTTGAAGTGGTTGCTCTAAGTCATCAAATGCCCGTTAATCCTTACCTCAGGTCAGCTGAGTGGCCGACAATTGTAACCGCAGGCGTGGACGCTCTCACGATGTTCGACCGCACGTCAACTTGAGATCTAGAGTTTTAATATAAGTAGTATGATTGAATAAAGCTGATGATTTATTTAAATATTATTACTGGTTTATTTATTAAAAATTGTATTTAACTGATCAAATAACTTATAGTTTATAAATTCTTAGATATAAACACACACTTTTATCTGAAACACTCTGTGCACCACTATTTTTTAGTATTGTTTCTATATAATTCTGTATAATATGGAAAAGGTAAAAGTACCAGGCAAAAGAATATTAAAAACAAATCCTGTTACCAGTAAAACATACAAATCATAAATTTAGCACATTTAAAATACATATTGATTATTAATTCATTTGGGATGGGATTGTGTTTTCAATCTTTTGTATATATTTAATAATATTTTTTTCATTTGGTAATCGGAAACCACAATATATAAACATTGTTATTACTTACGTACCGTATAAAAACAACTAGTGACTCATAGATTTTTTAATATGCTAGAATGTAAATTATATGGTAGTTCACCTTGATACACTTTTTAGTACCTATGCATTAAGCGTGTGAACTAACCTATTTATTTTGTTGGAAACATTAATAATACTAACTTACCGGAAATTAAAGTAGCTAAAGTTTTTAGGCTAAAGGTTAGTAGAATAGAAATAGGGAATTTCTTAAAACATTTTTTACCCTGAATATTCTTGATGTCCATGTACACTTAATGCTATTTTTATATCAGAAATCAATTCTAATGTATCTTTTAAAATTTTGGGCTTGCATGTAAACAAAATATATCACATTTTGAGGTATTAAATTGTAACGAGCGCAAATCGCGGCTTAATTCATATGGAAACTGAGTTTCGGTGGCCGGATGTGCCTGCGGGCGCGGGATTCGACCGGAACTTCCTACCCCGTGTGTTGAGCCTTAGTGGTGGCTTAACTAAGTTATTAATTAATATCCGCTGTCATCCGGTTGATATCAAATGTTCCAAAGTTTTATATGCTTATATTTGCGTAGGCATATGATTTGGACTTTAAATTATTATTGTTAAATCTTTTGGATTAGGATTAGGATCTTTGATTATGGCGTTCCGAGTGTTAAATCTTTTGCTTCGTTTAGATAATTATTGACGTATGTTTAAATAGTTTGCTGGTACTCATTTTATAATATAAATGTTATTTTAGTTGCCAATATCCTATAAAATTGTTGTTAAATTAACAAATCATAAAAGATTTTTATGTAATTTTCCAGTTAAGTAATTAATTCGTACAACCAACTTGCGCTAGTGAAAGTGTCCCATAAATTACTTACGTAAGTGACAGATCGTTTCAAGTATGAACTGCGGCAATCGTGGCAACGTTATTTATGACATTAGTAAATATAATAATTATATATATTTTTATTTCTTCTGATGTTGAGACAAAGCGCGGCGTTGAGTTCCGCCATTCAACACGCAATGCTTCCAAAATTCGGTGGAAAATGAAGAAAGTCTTAACACTAGATTCTTTCTGCCTACCTTGCTGTGTGCGGGATACAACGTGAAGTTAAATAATTCTCATGTGTTATATATAGGTACGAAGTAAATAATATATAACCACAGACAAAATGCATGTTTGGTTTTTATCAGTTTCAGCATTCAGTCAAATTAACACTCGCTAAGTTTCGTCACAAACAAACAACTTATGTTTATATTTGCTTGTAGTTCGTCATAACGAAATTGACTAATTACCTACTTGGTGTTTGAAAATATCACTTTACTTATCAAGACGTGTGTCTTTCACTGACGATGTCGTTCACTTTAATATAATAATTTGATATTTATACCTATATAAAATAACTTATTTTTATTTAAAATAATAATACCTTTGTCTAATTTGTTCATTGTTTAATTGTGTTTATTATGTGTTTTGTATATTTTTTTTATTTATCATATTTTCTAGGCGCATCAACATTTTGGTCTTATTGTGTCTGACCTAAGCATTTTATTTTAAATATTTTATATAGAATAATGTGCAAAAAGCATTTTCAATTATACTATCTTCCATTATAGGGCTGTTTGAAATTTTCCCCTTTAAAACATGACTGTCGTCTGACCTTTCCAAACACGACATTTGGCAACTGGAACGGGGGTTAAATATCAGGTGATCGTCAGTTTATTTCAATTAGCTAATTGAAATTTCCATCCCCTCGCATTTTAGTTTGTCCGTAAAAATCACGAAGTCATACGCTGTCCAAAATCTACAAAAACATTTCTTTATTTCTTTTAAATATAAGTGTTCTTATTGTAAGTATTCTTAAAAAAGCAGAGGGAACCCAGTGTTAGGACACTCCCGTTCCCCTAAGTATTCTTTATTATGAAAAATAAAATACACGACTTGGTAACTGTGTGATCACACTGTATATATAAAATATGGCCATCTAAACTAAACTATGTTTATATTGTAGTAGTAATACTAGATCTATGTGTTGATATAATATCAATGAAGTATATTTTACGTCCCTAGGTCCCTGCGTAGGGGTCGTTGGCATTTAAAGAGGACATATGCCGAGTCACCTGCCGATCCCCCTTTACACGATAACCTCCCCAACACGTGGAAATATTAAATGTTACTTGTTTAGTACTCGGTTGTCATGAGGGTGGTTATTTAAGCCGCACCATGGCACTAATGAATTTCACAAAAGACAATGTTATCGTTTGGATTTTTTCTTCTTCAAAATTATCTACATGTTATTTTTTATCATCATTGATTTTTTAGGGTGTGGTATGACTACCTAATCAATCCAATGAGAAATTAGTCTTACTACCAGATTTCTATTGTTTTCACTTCAGATCTAAGCCTGCAAAAGGAAAACAGCAATATTAAGCCCATTACTTCTATTATTGTTGACGCATGTAACACAAGAAGCCTAGTCATTTGTGTAGGCACAAAGTGTTCTCTACACTTAGGATGATTCATAAGACGTGAAGAGTAAAGATTATATTGCAATATAAGTTCTTCCAGCTCGTCTTACCTCGTCTGCTAGCAAAGTGTGGGTGATCCCAAGGTCTACAAGTATTAAGCGGTATTGATGCATGCTTACAGTGGGATTATTACTTTAAGTGCCGTCGAGAGCCACCTGATACTGGTTTTGTGAGTGACGTGTTGAAGAAAGTTGGAATTGTATCGATTTTATTATCTTCAATGAAACGAAAGGGAAATGTTATTTTACTCCTAAATGATATTATTTAGGAGTAGATGGATGTGTTAATAATATTGGTATTGCGGAATCTGAATATTTTTAGGTCTAGTTTGTGAGGTCGGCTAGTGAAGTGACCAGCAAAAACAAAGATAAACCTTTTAAGCTCAGCTCTGACAAAGCCGCGGGCTAGACGCTACTAAATAATACTTTTTAATAATAGTCTTTTCAGGCTCAGTTTGACATATTTTTCCATTCATTCTGTACCCTAGTATTCTTTTGTTACATGAATCATTATGCCGGGGACCGATCGCGATGGTAGACCTATTTTTTCGGTAGCGATGATGCTGATTTCACTTTCTTATTTGCCTTCATGGATTTTTATATTTTATCCAGTTTAAAAACGGTCAATGTATCTAGGGCAGGGAACGTTAAAAAAATAATTTAACCTGTGCTACAAATGTGTTCAAGAAGTACACAATAAATATTTAAGGAAAATATATAAATGCAAATAAATAGTATTTAATTTTTTTTTTTAATTATATAGACTTAGTAACATGAGAATATATCAATTTATATACACATAGCTATTACAGTTCTAATGACATGTTAGAAAACCTAAATTAAGCAGCTATTTCTAGAATAAATTTCAGTCAATCTTAATAATGTTTCATTAGAACAAGATACATAGATGTTTGTGTGCTTGCCACGTCTGTTTGCTTTACTAAAAATTTATAGCGCGTTGAGATGACTCGCTCCAGAGCATTTCTGTCTTTGAACTGCCCCACGTGTCCTCTTTCTTGGTATTTTAGTGGTTTGTACATTATAGATAATTTACCGATAAATTTATGTCGTGTTTTCTTGAAACTATATTTATATAAAACAATTTTGTTTACATTCCTCTAGAACATTATTTTAGATATGTTTATTGGGTGACTATTATTGTTTGTTTTTACTTTATAAAGAATATACAAAAAAAATTGTCAACTCACTCTGAAAAAATGATAAATGAATACTTAAACAAAAAGTTTATTTGATTTCCGTAAAAAATTACAGTTCGATGATTTTAAAGCCAACAAAGTAATGAAATCCGATTGAAAGCTCCGGCCGCCTCGTAACGCTGACTGACAATCATTAACAGTGTGAAAACAATCAAACTGACTTCAATAATCAAACATTTCCACAGTTTGTTGCGTTATACAATTTATTTTACAAATTCACATACGTTGAGACCGTCGTGACGTGTGACGTTGTGGGTTCAATTCCCATTCAGGGAAAATAATAATTATTTATTAATATTTTAATTTATTCGTACTGGTAACGAGGCAAAGCGCGGCGTTGAGTTCCGCCGCTCAACAAGCAATGCTTCGAAAATTCGGCGGAAAGTTGGTAACGGAGTGTCGTAACACAAGGTGTCCTCTCCCTGCACCGCAGAACGCGTGGAGCTGAAAAAAAATTAGCTCTTCTTCGTTTATGATATTTTAATAGGTATTCAAACGATGTGATCATAAAATGGATTTTTATGATTTTTAAAGTGGAAATAAAAAAATACATATAAGAGTAAGAGTATTAGATCACCAAAGAGGTGAAATGTTAAATAAGGTATAAATATTATAAAGTGAATTCTGTATTTGTAATTATTTATTAACATAATTCACATCCTCGCTTTACGGTAACGACACGAAGCGCGTCCTAAAAATTAGGCGGAGATTGGGAAACGGACACTCCGTTCCCTCTCCTCTCTCGATACTTCTCTCTGCTTACCGTGCTAAATACTATTCGTTTTTAAAAACTCTAATTACTCGTACATATTACTGATTAAGTGTATATTTAATGATAACATTGAAATAACAATTAGTAATATAATATAAACAACAATAGAATAGATTCCTCTTAGAATAATTTGTTTGTGAATGGTATTAACGAGAGCTCGGGGAGAAAAACTTCAATTAAGCTGTAATCCCGGAAATACAGGCACATAAAATTAAAGCACACATTAAAAAGAGCAGCTTCTGCTAAATGGTCTTATAAAAAAAGACTTTCTATGACCCAAACCACTGTAATATTTTTAAAAATAATGATTTTTATGATTATATATTTTTATTTTATATTTATTTAAATATTTACAAGGAGATTTTGTATAATATAGTGTTACTGTGCTATGGGATTGCTTTTTTATGATATTTATTATTAAAACAAACATAAATTAGTAATTTTTAGTAAAGAATATATTAAAGTTATATGTAAATCCAGGTTATATGTAAAATTTTTATGTGGTATTGCGACTTATCATAAAGTACCTACAACAATTTTCAAATTGCCTACAGACAATATCCTGTGTCGATAAGTATTTATTTGGCTTCGTCTTACTTAGATAAACGTCAACGGTATATTTTGTGACGAAGAAAACTACTTGTTCATCCTAATTAACTTATTTTTTAACGTTTTTAAGCAAAGTTGCGTGTTGGGTTACCCTTAGTATTATCTTTAAATAGTTACAATGTATATTATTTTATTTTATCATCTAGTTCAACCTTTCATGTTGACATTCCGGCTAGCAAAGAATCCCTCATCAAGTAATGAATGCTCCCTCCACTCCCCCACTTCTCATCAATTGTTTCGCGTGTCTATTTGTGTTTATTCCCGGTTGCTTGTTTTCATAACACAATGTCTGTCTTTGATGGCGCCGTGTGTTTGCGTTGCGGGTCGCTCTGGATACGAGCGCCTAAACTTCCTTCACGTCTCATGTCAGTCGTTCAGAGGTGTAAGTCTGTAGGACTCATATAAGGATATATACTATTTTCATGTTCCGATATCAATAAATGTCATATTGTTTAGTTATTTTCACATTTTTTTTATTGAAAGCATATTTACTAGTCGAAACTATTGGTCTCATTAACTAATTAAAAATTATTTGTCTCAAACATTTTCGTCGCTAACAACCTGCACTGAAATGCTAATCGGGGTGGGCTCGTTTCATATTACACGCTTGGCCAACTCTTGGCCCTCGTCCACCACATGCATCTTCCGCGAACATGGCCCCAGCATTGTTAATCCATTGTTATTTATGGTCTGCAAAATGCATAATTATTGTCTCGGCGCCGCTGTTATAATTTTAGCGACACTTGCGGCGCGCTTGACTGATCTCGTAGCGAGGTGCCGCGTTCAATATCGACTCGTACAATTAATTGCAAAACACAACATACGACTGCCGTCTAATCACACAGATCCCGGTGTCGGGTCAGGAATCCAATTTTACTGTAGCGACGTAAAAACGAAATCGAACAGTTCGTGTGATAACCAAAACGACAAAAACGTGTGACGTGGAAAAAAGGAACAGCTCGGCGGCGATTTGTTTCGGTTGACGAGTAGTAGAGCAGATCGCGCTGGGTCGTCGACTCGGGGGGAAAAGCGACAATTGGCTCATTGCGACATTGAATAGAACGCACGCGCCGCTCTATGTACTTGCTTTACATTTTATATGAGTAAATTCTATTAAATCTAGCTGTTTGCATATATTATGTTGAAATTTTATTTCGAATATAGGTAGTATATTCGAAATTATTATTGCATACTAAGAAATATGATATACATACATATGTTCATATATATGTAAACGCGATATATTAAATTCAGTTCGATCCGAATAATAACTTATATGTAAAGTACGGATAAAAGATTTTCAGGGTAATATTCAAGGGTAAACATAGAGAATTAGGAGAGACGTTTTTTGTTATTCCTTCCCATGGAGTGCACTTTTCCGGTATTTGCCGTCTCGAGGTAGAATCCATCAAAGGATTAGAGGGTGTCTCGGGGACGCGACGGGTTTATCGGAATTTTCTCGATGTGGAATAAATTATCCGCCACTTAAACGACATCGCGCAGGTTTTAAACGCTCTCGATGTTTCTACACGACGCTGAAAGGAAACCCAATTGTTATCAACGGTTAAAGTGCTTCAATAAGTTGTTCAGAGTGAATGATTTTACAGAAAATTTATGGATATATGTGTTTAGAAAATAATGTTTGACGTCACGTTATAAACATACAGGAATTGTGAACTATGAACCATTTTTGAATTTAAAAAACTGTACTTTTATAAGTGTACCTATAATAAAATATACTTAATAATATGTATAAAAAACAACTTGATATTTTATAGGAATGAAGCGGTTGAACAATTTTTGTGCTAAATCTTCACAAACAGCTAAAGCGAGGGGCCAGCACAAATTTACGTTTCAATCATCGCTTAGGACTGACGAAGATTCAACCGCAGAATTGCGAACTGAAATTGTCGTTTACCATCCACACTTACACAACATACTAATCTACTTATGTATATTACAATTGTATACTGTAGAATAGTTGTACCTCAATGTTTGTTTAGTATATTGTGCTCATTAAATGATTCAATAGAATTTTAAAGTTTAATTCAATTAAATACAGAGTTCAAACTTTTAATATATCTTTCTTTCCTCTTGGTAAAATTACGAAATACTAAGTTCATCCGTAGCATTTTCACTGCATTCCCATACTCTGTGATGCAATCACTGCACACAGTCGTAGTCGGGAGATTATAGAATGCATGACGCAGCAACATTAAGCGGTACGTCATTTCATTTCATATACATGAAAATTGGATGTGGCTTTAATAGACCGAGCTCTCTAAAAGACCTCTATTGAAGTCAATGAAAATGTAGCACACTTTTTCATTACACAATTTCACAGTAAAATTACACAACAGTCATAAAAAGCCGGATTACTTAATTTGTTTTTAATTATGGCCCTCCCAGTATTCTTTATTGACAGTAGTAACAGGAATAAATGATGATATTGTGTAAGCTGGACGCAAAATGTACATGTATGCCAAATTATAGTGATTATTGTTGAAATAATATTAAAAGATCACAGCATTTTGTTTTAAGGAAGATTTAGTTTTTTTTTTAGTTTGAGTGTACAACTAAAGAGTTGGTTAAAAGTCTATTATAAAATGTCACCGTGTCATTTGATAGACGCTAACGTTGTAAGCGCCCTCTAATTACCCGTCCCGTTTCCAATTGTATCCAGATCAAAGTGTTTCTGATCACAAAGGCTTTAAAAATGTCTACGTCACCGTCGGAGGCATTTTCATTAATTGTTACGTTTTTACATTGGTACGCCAATGAGGTTTTTAATTTTGGTTTTGCTCGATTTATCAAAAAATGTTACCTTATGATTATAAATTGATATTGTATATTTAAATAGGACTGATGACATAGAGAAATGGATTTCTCATAAAAAATTACGATAATCATATTTAATAAAATTATATTTTTATGTGGGTCACAAGCTCCGGTGTTACATAAATCGACAGGGCATGTTATTTGTATGTAGGTAATTAAGTATATACAGTGCAGTGCGCTGGCGCAGGAAAGTAAGTGGCCAGTTTGAATATGGAAGTAAGAACACAACGCATGGCGCTACTATTATAGGGCTGTCATCAAAAATGGACATAGAATGTAATATAGTATATGCTACGTTGTATGATAAATTTCACAATATATATATATATATATATATATATATATATATATATATATATATATATATTAAAAATACATTACACATCTAATAATACTAATAAAATTCTTTTAATAAATTTTTTGATAAATTTTTTTAATCATAAATTGATATTTTAATTATCTACTTGAAATATCTACTATAATCAAAATTTGAAGCGTCTATAAAAATATAACATCTTTAAAGTGTTTTTTAACTCTAAGGGAATTAAATTAATACGTTAGATGTTACTTTTTTTTGTTTTAAAAAATCAAATTCTTATACATAAGTCATTTAAATTACGCACTTGTTTGTGCACACCCTAAAAACTAATGCAGGCTAAACACGTCGCACGCGCATTCTCTCTTTGTATGTCCACAGTCGCTGCGCTAAGAATGCGTATTGAATGGTTACTCAATACTATATATAGTTTAATAAGTCGAGAATTCAACCAGGTGGATGATATTGGCACGCCCCGTTGGCTTGAGTAAAGTTAATTGATACCCTTTTACGCGCCACTAAATTTAACAGCTGACCCGTTGTTACGAAACATCCACGTTATACTCTTCTTCATACAGCGTTAACAGAGAGTACTTGGTGATAACTTTGCCTTTCTGTGTTCTTCTTTAAATGCACTATTTCTCTATAAAATAATGCTCCGTTTTAACATTTAAAAAACCGGTTAAGTGCGAGTTAAACTCGCCCATCTAGGCTTCTGTATCAATTTCAGGATTATAGGTAAGATATAAGAAGTTCAATTTATAAATGGTGACAAAACTTAAATTTGCGAGCGTATGCACTACTTTCTTGAAAAACCTATAAATTTACACTTTTCGTTTCTTTTATTTTTTTTGATAACTGCAGGTCCACGGGAAGTATTCTATAGGTTTTGATAATGTTACGAATTTTATATAAAACGCAGCAAAATCGATGCATAAATGCTCGTATCTTTTGATTGCGTTGACTTAGAAGCTTGATTTTTTTTAGTGTTTCTTGGAACTATAGACTTATATGATATTAATTTCAGCTTCAAATAGTCTCGACAGACGGACAACACAGTGTTCTTATGAGGCTTCTGTTTTTACTTTTTGAGGTACGGAACCCTAAAAATTAAGATATTAGACACTTACAAATTAATAACTTTCCGCATCTTCCATATTTAGTAGAGTTAACAAGTAGAAAATATTGTTAAGAAATTACGGTCTTGCTTTCATCTCTTCATATAATTTTACGCCCAAAATTTGCACTCGATTTTGTGAATAGTAGTGTTTTGTGTATAAAAGCAAAAAGATATAAGATTCTAAGACTACACGACTTCATATATGAAGTCCTAAGGGAAGTTAACTCACGCTTGGAAAACTTATAGCTTGCATTACGCATATGCTGTTCGAGAAGTTTCTCTACTACGAACTCATGTACATACATACATACTATGTATATGCATATGTAAATTTTACCTAAGTATATTGTATAATGTTTGTATTGGTTAATGTAATATATATAAACTACTTCTGTATGTAACAAACATTTTAGACTGAATAAGATTATAGAAACTAAATAAAAAAATCACAATAATAAAAGAATTTTAAATTACCACAACCACAGCCCAAAATACATTTAGATAACTTTGTTAGAAGCAAAGCCTTATACAAGGAAACTATGCTTAGGAAAGTTTTAATATGTACGAGTAGGTACTAAATAGTTAATAGACATTACGGCCATCAATTCGCCGCCTTGTGGGTTATTGATTTGTATCAAGGAGGCAACTTGGTGAAACAATTCTGCGTACGAAAATTTGCCAGCAAGTGAAACTAGTACAAGTGTCGTTAACGAAACATATTAGAAATTGGTTTCGTTACTTACCCTAATCGACCTGAACGGTAAGTTTAACTATTAGTTTGATGACAGTAACTACAAGTTAGTTGTATTGTTTTCACGCTGTTTGTGTTGAGCGTAGGTACTCAAATATTTTGTATTTCTTATACATCATAAATGAATTTAGTTTTTGGTATATAGATAATATTTTTTTTTGTTATTTAACGCTGTATCCCGCACATAGCGATCTAGTGTTAAGACACTCCGTTCGCCACTTTCCGCCAAATTCTAGAGGAATTGCATGTTGAGTGGCAGAACTCAACGCCGCGCATTGCCTCGTTACCAGAGCAAAGTGCAGTCAGTAGTTTAGTGGTAAGCATACACCTCACTTAGCGTAAGCAAGAACTTTTAAGAAGGATTTAACCTCTCAAATGTCTTAGCTGCGATAAAATGGGCGTTAGAATATTTTTTTAAATATTTAACAACTTAGTTACCTATTGTATTAAAATCTTCAAAGGCAATATATGTTAAATTACTTTTCTATAGTAAAATTATAATATATTTTTCAATTTCGCTTACTACAATAAGCAGTACTCAGAAAATGTTAAATATATTTACTAATATCCGGCTACATCACATACACACAATGTAAGCGGCTTCGCCTTGTCTGTTGCGGATGCTCCATTTGCTTTTATTCGATAACTTGTTACTTAAACATGCTTTCTCTAGGAAATGATAAAGAAAAATCTTTCTATTATGTTTAAGGACAAGTTTTTCTTTACTTTTAAAAGGTTAAAAGCACATTCACTGTCATTTTTAAAAGCTATACGTGGTACCTTGTGGTGTAGTTTATATTGGGAACAATCGCAAACTCGCGTGTGTCTCTTTTACGGTACTTGGAGCTATCCAATAGAAGAGAAAAGTAAAAAGAAAAGGAGTGGTTAATGGAATTAAACATCACAAGAAAGGACCGTTGTCGCGCATCGTCGTTTGATAAGTTCGCTAGGATTGTTTTATTAATTTAATGTATTGTTATATTCTTTTCTAAAGTAATTCCATAAAACTGAAGAGTTTATTTTGGTTGAACGCGTAATTTTAGGTCTAAAGTGAAAAACTAGTCCATTTATCGAGAAAAGCAATATATCATATACTAATACGAGGCTAAACTGCAGGTAAAAATTAGTTATTTACAAACAGATCATAATTACTTACGGATTTCTATTTATTACGAGAATTTAATTATTGTTATTTTAAAAGTATATTTATGTATTTCCAAGTATTTATAGAACACTGCATATAATTAATAATTTCTATTTTCTTCCTCTCTAATATTTATTTTAATCAATGCTTGACTGTTATTTAAATGAAAGGCAATGTAGAGTTTGTAGGTCGATTTGTAAGCGTTAACTATCGTCCCTGCTGCCAATAGGTCAATCATTTTATTAGGGTTCTCACCTTGCCGACTCATTTGTTTCAAGTAATGTTGTTATTAATGATAATCGATCTCGAACGGGCTATGGGTCAAAATCGATTAAATTGTAAATAATTGCTATTTAATTGCTATTACAACAATAATACAAAATTTTTGCTACTTTTTTAGAAAACGTATAAAAATTTGAACGTTACATTTTTCTTTCATAAGTGTGAAATAAGACTTTAAAAATATCGAAAACAATATTTTACCTTTACATTAGATGGTACTTTTTGTATTATGTATTTGATTTCATATAACATCAGGTTTTCCATATTATATAGCATCTCGTGTATATTTAGACACTTTTCAAAATCTCCAGCTATGACTTTTAATATTTTCAATATTATTAATTAATTATACTTAGAGTAAAACAAATAAGGAATTATTTTAATCAAAACACATTAAATTCATTTATAAGACAACGTCAAATAAAGAAGTGCATTAAAGTAAATATATGCATTGTATAACAAACAAAAAGAACATCATTTGGATTAAAAAGTAAAGGCGAGGTAGCCCTAATGTCGTAATGCACCTGTCGCGATCGCTCAGCGCCACTGCGCCAACATCTGTTGGGGCATGCACTTTTTTATCTTTTCACCTTTTTCTTTAACTCCTCAACGTAGGATAGTCCAGTTAGGTAATTTACTTAACAACATTTCATTCTTGTTTTCATGTGAATTTTAAAATTTGCATTTACACAAGCTTAACGACTAATGCTACTGTTACATTTTGAACCTCACGTACCCATAAAAAAATGTCTTGCAATTACTAACTGCTGATAAGATATGATAAAAACCTATGGTAGAACTGTATAGAAATTATTTTCAACAACAAAATCAGCTCCTATCCAGAGAAACGGTTTAATAAATTTCATGACGATATTATTGTGACGTGTCTATGGCATCCACTGACAATTGAAATGGAATATTCCTGACAAAAACACAATATTGTGAGACGGGTTGCGGGATAATATTTTATAAATTATTTTCAAATTGACTGATTGACAGCTTACAACTTCGATAACATATAGAAATTGGTTAATTATTTTTATTTATCCGTAATAAATTAAATATTTATGGTGTTTTTTAATGTTTAATCTGTTTTATTAAATCGTAGGTAGGTATTTTACATTTTAAATATCTGGTATACTAAAAATATAATGTACATGTATATATTATGAACATTGTACATACTGTGAAAATCAACCTACAAGGTAAAGCAAGAATCGAATTTTCTATCATAATAAAGCTAACATCGGAAATTGAATAAAGAACAAAGTGGTAGTCGGAAATTAGCTCGAAGAGTTTTGAATTTGGAACACAAGTCGAGATCATGACCGGAATTGCGTCAGACGAGAGTTTGATGCAAGTTGGTATAAATCGAACGCAAGGTTGGTCCTGTTTAGGTTCAACTCCTTACGGCGGGCGTTATGCAGCCGTAGTGCCAGCCTTGATATGTGAATAATTTATACAAATGTGTATTTGCGTTGCAAGTTTGTTTGTGCACGTGTTTGATATCATTTACAAAGTACATACATACCCGTAGTTGTGCCTAGATCTATTCTAATCCTGCCCTCGTTACACTTACGGTCTTACATTTACCAAATTATTATGTTCAAAATAATTGAAAGTATGTATGAAGTTGTTTATCATGGTTATATAAAATTGTTTGAAGTTTTCCCTTTAATCTTTTAAGAATTTCTCCTGACATTATTTTAGATGCTTGAGCAATGAAAATTTATGAATTGCTAACGTGTTTTCCATTAAAACTGAGTACACTATAAGGTATATACAACCTTTCCACTGAACACGTGATATAAGAATAGGGGTATTATAGCTATATTAAACCAGCAAAATAGCACTATGGTCATAAATACCAATAATCTCAAATATAATCGTTTTACTGAGAATATATAACTAAGCATTTTAAACAATTTGATTTGTATCGAGACGACAAAGCGCTGTTATTTCTTCCGTCTGACAAATCGCTTTGTTTGAAAAATTAGATTGGATGTTTTACAAAATGGAAACATGAACATTCATCTTTGGTAAATTATCTCTTGTTAGAATTGATTTTTATATCCAGTAGGTGATATGAGCTATTGTATATGGATTACATATTATATTATAGTGTGACTTAAAAATAATAAATTTATTTAGATTACATTAAAAAAGTAAAGAAATATTGTTTTTTTTTAACACTTCATTTAATTATAGCAATAGGGTAGGTATGTGTGCGGGATACAGCGTGAAGCTGTTTTTTTTAGTAACAGTAATAATATTTTTAAGCCAGTCGTGGCACAGGGTCACAAGTCGTAATGGGTTCGATTCCCACTCGAGGAAATGAAATATTTCATATATTCATCTCTTCGGTCTGGTAACGAGGCAAAGCGCGGCGTTGACTTCTGCTATTAACCGAGATGCCTCCAGAAATCTGTGGAAAGTGAGTAACAAAGTGTCTCAAAGGGAACGAAGTGTCTTATCACTAGGTTCCCAGGGTTCCCCTAGCTACCATGTTATACAACGTGAAGTTCAAAATAATGCACATTTTGTGTTTATTTCTAGTTGTTTAAGCATTTATTTATATATTTTACTCAAAATAATGATCAAAATCAATCAAATAGTTTGAAAATTATGCTTTTAGCTAAAATCTGGTCAAAGTCGAAAGCTACATTAACATTAAACGCGACAGTTTTATTACATTCGTGTAATCTACGAGGGCATTCAAAAGAACGAATATTTTTAATGTCACGTGAAGGAAATTCTTAAATATTTTCTCGTCTATAATATAATATTAGGGTTGGATCGTACGCATCGATATCGGTATCGATACAAATACATTCTATCGTTTTCCGTGAACCATGTGAGGCGGATTAGCGTCCGTAACGTCTTGATGTCGGGCATCTGCCGCGCTTCCGAACGACTCGGGGCAGATGTTTTCATATTTTTTATGTAATACAGAAACGTATGATATTATACAAATTGCGGATTACGCTAGAGTTATTTTTAAGTATGCGCGCACTGGATTAAATATGATGCGTTTGATTTCTACATGGTCGTGTTGATTTTTAACATTCGAGAAATTTACCAAAGTTAAGATGCATTTCTGGATTCTTCTTGTATTACATGAAATAATAATATCTAAAGTAAAAGAAAACTGAAGATATGACTGATTGTGGGTTCGATTTCCACCTGAAGAAATGAAATATATAACGCTGGGTTCCGCCACTCAACACCTTCAGATTTCGTCGGAAAGTGAGGAACGGTTTTAAAGGAAATGGAATGTCTTAACACTAGGCTCCCAGGTTCCTTCTGTCAACCCTGCTATATGCAGGATATAGCGTGAAGCTAAAAAAATAAAATGTATAATTGTGGCTTATAAAGCTTAAAACAAAAGTAATATAATTAAATTTTTAATTAAAACTTTACAACAAAACATTCAATGATTAAATTAATTACATATAGGTACAAACAACTAAGTGATATTTTCTGCAATGTCACAACATTCAGCCAAAATATTTCGCGTGAGCGCCGGAACCATAACACAAATTATCCCGAGAACCGTGTGAGCTCGCGAGTTCAACGCATTCGTTTATTAAACATTTTATTTTGTTTAATCAAGTATGTTATATTTATTTAAATTTATATTTTCATTTCTTCACTCTGGTGTCGTTGAGGTTCCGCCAGGTTCCCTCGGCCTACCCTGCTGTGTGCGGGATAACACACACAACATAAAGCAGATTTTTTTCTAACGTACGTAATGAATATAATTGGGATACGAAACTAAGCTTATATTTCAAACTACGGTTGTATATTTAGTTTTATTATACAACTATGAATCAGATTCTAATCTCGCGTGCGACATTATATAGCGCGTTACGAGAGGTTAATGGAAAGATGAGAAAATAGACCACTTTTGTTGTTAATCATGCACATAAATATCTAGAATAATTAATTTGTGATCTTCATTTTCATTTTCGAGTCTTGTTTTACAGCTTTACGCTGTTCCGCCGAATTTTCGAGGCTTTGCGTGTTGAGTGGCCGAACTCAATGCCGCACTTTTGCTTTTTTGGCACCAAAGCGAAGAAATTAAAATATTAATAAATAATAACTGACACCGTAGCGTTACGGTCACACGCTTGTGCCCGTTTTGAGCGATAATATTCAACAAGATATACAGATAAAATCGTTAGAGCATCTGTTGGTCACCTAATAAATAATACTGTTATTTAATTTTAACACGAGTTGTCTCTTTCCACACTGCGTGCGACTTTTAGACACCGAGCAGCGAGAACTCATTTCGATCCAGCATATTCCGTTGGCGGGAGTTTTATGATAAAACTCATAAAATAACGTCGTGCTGCAACTATATTTTAAATATATTGCTACCATTATAAAATTTGGCTTAGTAAAATGCTACTATATGCTATAATTATATATATTTTTAAATATATATATATATATATATATATATATATATATATATATATATATATATATATATATATATATATATATATATATATATATATATATATATATATATATATATATATATATATATATATATATATATATAAAAAAAAAAGCGTTCGTGGCACGGGGGCTCAAGCGAGTGACTATAAACTACAGGTTGTGGGTTGGATTCCCACTCGAGGAAATGATATATTTAATATTTTACGTTTTCTAGCGTGACGTTGAGTTCCTCCACTCAACAATGCCTCCTAAGATTCTCAGGTTCCCTCTGCCTACCCTAAATACATCGTTAATCTTATTTCTCTGTCTACTAACACAATTTATAAGCACCAGTCCTCTACCAGTCCTTTTGTTTTATATAAAAGAAACATGTGCAATTCGTATAAACACTTTAAAGTTTTTATAAGAGTATATCAAAATATGTTAACGATTAATGTATAAAACAATGCCAAATATTAATAGTCGCTATTGTATCAACGGCAGCAGAAGTAATAAATATATTTAAATATTTTCGTTGGACAGTTGGAGAATCTCCAAGTAGGTTCAGGTGTAAAAAAAAGTTGATTTAAATTTATTATTTTTATAATGAAATTACTACAAAATATGAGATATAACACACAATAGTTGTGTAAAGTTTGTATTTTTTCATAATATTTTATGTTTAAATTGTGAATTGTGATATAGTCCATGAGCTTTGTAAGTTGTGAACAATTTTATTTTTAAATATCTGAACTATTATTATAAACTAAAAGTTTTTATTGAATTTATTGTTATCTAAACATTTGATGCACATTGTAGTGAACAATAATTGACATTAAATTAAAGATCTACTACAAAACCATTATTCTATGTTCGCGGGCGTCGGTGTTTGTATTTGCTGGTACCATTTCTCCATCACGTTTTGTTCCGAGGTCCTCACGTATGTTGAAACTAAGAGTATTCATAAGTGTACGTATGTATGTATTCACTCGTTCGCGGGCGTCGTTGTTTGTAAACGCCACACTGCAATCCGGTAGTGATGCCCGTGCAAATGTATGTGACAAAATATCGATATGGCTGCATATTTTGTGTAATAAAATTGACTGACTTACCAGACAGTACGACCCTATTTTAGACAACATTAATAATACGACTATCATGTAAATGATAAATATTTCAAAGAGATTTAAGTAATATCTTTGATTTTATATTGATTTGTACTATAGATATTCCGAAGTTATGTGTTTCGATAAATATATGCTATCAATATATTATATTGCCTGGGTTTTTCACCAACGTGGCATAATAGTACTGTATTTATCGTAGGCTTGTACTTACGTTTGCGTCCCTAGATGGCTACTTTTCCCACAGCCTGTCCCTAATGAGCTATGTTATGTTGTGTAACAGAGAAACAATGGAACGGGACTTTGAAAAGATAACTTTTTCTAAAACTACTATAGCTCATCCTTATATTGAAAACAAAGCTGGAGTAATATTAATATTTAAAATAAATCAGCTTCACGCTGTATCCCGCACACAGCAGGGTAGGCAGAGGGAACCTAGTGTTAAGACACTCCGTTCCCCACTTTCTGCCAATTTCTGGAGGCATTGCGTGTTGAGTGGCAGAACTCAACGCCGCGCTTAACCTCGACACCAGAGCGAAGAAATGGAAATATAAATTTAAGTAAATATTTCATCTCCTCGAGTGGGGATCGAACCCACAACCAGTCGGTTTAACAGTCACACCTCGTGCCACTGCGCCACCACTGGCCTCAATATATTAATATTTATGTAGAGAAATATGATTATTTTAATATGCTTTTTATTATTTACCTTTAATTTTAAAAAATAAACGATGCCTAGCGTTCATTTTTATCATTAAAAATAAATATTGATAATAATATTTGTATCAATTAAATTATTATTATTTTTATATAGGTTTTGTAGGCAATATCCAGTGGCCCTCCAGTCCAAATTTTCAGGCAAGATTTTGATACGTAGAAAATTGTAAGAGTGGCATTCTTGGCTAACGTCTGTATAGATTCTAAGCGAGCAGTGACTTAGAAAGTGCTTCAATGAATGATGTGTCAGTCGTTTTTTGAAGCACGACTTCGAAACTAGTTGTTAAGTTGTTTTGTTTTGTTCGTGATCGAGATCAGCGTCTTCCATTGTATAGTGTGATAGTCGACTGAAAATAAAAATTACTGTATCTTAACCAAACAAATGTATATAAAATGATATGTGTGACTGGAAACGCGACTGGTTGTGGGTTCGATCACCACTCGAGGAAATGAATTATTTATTTAAATTTATATTTCCATTTTTTCGCTCTGGTGTCAAGGCAAAGCGCGGCGTTGAGTTCCGCCATTCAACACGCAATCTCAGCGGAAAGTGGGGAAGGAAGTGTCTTAACGCTTTGTTTCCTCTGCATATCCCTATATGGGATAAAGCGTGAAGCTGATTTATGTAATTAATTTTATCAACGGAAGAAAAAATGGATCGTTGTGTGAGCCGAAATTAATGTGCATATGTAGAGTTTTGTCTTGCATGTAAATTATTACGGTCACACGCTGTGTGTGAACTCTGTGAGGAAGTTGACATTAGTCTAAAGTCGGTTCGCTTATGTTCGTGTCTCTTTATTACGGAATATAAAACGTTAACTTATACTAAATTCATTACAAAGTGTCGTAGAAATGTGAAACTACCACAAAATTGTCATTTTTTGTGGCTTTGCTAGAAATGGTCGCTTGAACACAAGCCGAGCAATTACTTGAAGCGACGATCTCGTCACGAAAATCTCTTAGAATATAACGGTCCACACGGGCCTCGGCCA